>CAUZXS010003122.1:0-22500 GCA_963585895.1 Sepioteuthis lessoniana
CATTGAAATCTCCTGGAGAAGATTTAAAGTCTGAAACACTTGTAGAGTAACAAGTATATGAAGTACTAAAAACCTAAATACCAAATTTGAAATCATTTGTTGGTCTTTTCAATTTAAAATATTTACTCTTCTTTCTTTCTCTCTCTCTCTCTCTATATATATATATATATATATATATATATATATATATATATATATAATATTGCACTTTGTTTGACACTTACCCACAAAGTGATTTAGTGACAACCAACACTCTTATTATATATATATATATATATATATATATATATATAGAGAGAGAGAGAAGGGGGGAGCCATGCACATATGTAAACATTTATATACATATATACATACATACACACAAATATATATATATATATATATATATATATATATATGTGTGTGTGTGTATGTGCGTGCACACATTTATAGAAACATACACAAACATACCTTTCCTGCAGTTCACGCAGTGATTCCTCAGCGCGTTGCAGAGACTCCCAGTCATGCATCATTTTACGCACATGGGCCTGTGCATAACGATGCTGCAGGCAGGCTAACCAGCAACCCCCAACTGCTATGATGAGAGATGCTACCAGTGCCAGGTCTTTGATGTAGCTGTGTCCTTCTGAAAAGATCAAACATTATATATATATATATAAAAAAACACACATACATTATATATATATATATATATATATATATATATATATAAAATAAGTAGCTAAGTGAAAAATCGGTGAGTGAGTACACCAACTTTTAATATATTTGCTCTTACGTACACACACAAATATATACACACAAGTGACATAACAGACATTGGAGAAAATAAACTCCGTAAACCAAGTTCACAACCTGGACAAGGTTGTTTGCATTTTGATTTACTCTAATATTCTGACAAGAGATTTATTTATCTTAACATGTTTGTTTTTTGTCTGTGGTGTTAGTATAAAATAAACAATGTTCCAAATTTATTTTGCATCTTCAGTTCAAAGTATTACATAGCCATGATATGGCTACGTGAAACGTACATAGAATGTTCATAACATATATACATAGAACATAGGAATCTTAAAACACGATAAACACTTACGACTTCTTAGTTCAGGTACAAAACTTTTTATTAGCTTTGAGTTTAAAGGTTCTTCAGCATAAGGAAGAGAGATGCACAATCTTTCTATGCTGGCTTTTCCATCTGCACCCCCAACACAAGCGAAAGTCAACCGTCATTCTTGCGAGGCAGGACTCAACCAACTGACTTTTTTCAAATCCCCCAAAATCCTACAGGTGCGCTTCCAGTGCATGATGTCATTCACATCCCCAAGTCCCATCTGAGATTTCTATTTTGACATCTGTGAATGACACATCCTCCCTGCGCGCGTCAACACCTGTGCTCAAGTTTGCACCTAACTAACCCATGTGCCGAGCCGAAAGGCTCTCAGCCCAACTAAACCCAAAGGCAAGATATACAAAACGAAATCCCTCGGTCATTACATTACGAAAGAACTTTCTAGAAACGTACCAATGAGACACTCCTTTTTTTTTTCATGATAAAAAAAAAATGTGTTTTACATTAAAACCTTCCTCTAGGTGTTGGAGCATATCAACCAGATTTGGTAGCTGTACATAAAACTTTTTGGCTGTCTATAGACAACAGATAAGCTCTTCCCAATTATATATATATATCAGTGGCGACTCTAGCCTATTTTTGCTACTCGTGCCCCCCCCCCCATCTGTCAACTTCAGTTCCCAACCCGTGGTCCCAAAGTAAGTCATCATAGTTGCTATTGCGTGATTCTCCATTGTATAGCACAGATTTTTTTTGTAAACAATCAAGATACTATATAATTTGTAGTCTTGTTAATACAGTAGATAAGATAATTTTTTTCCTTTCAAAAGTATAGAAGAAAAGAGAAGATGTTCATTACTATGACGAGAAAAATATGTTTATTAGAATAAAGAAACTGATGACAATATACACAGACACAGCTAGTAGTTTCAATTTCGCTTAAAATAAAGATTATTTGTTGAAAATGTATTCAAATAAACAAATTTTAGTTACAGAATGTAATATATGCAACATTCATTAAAGAAATAGAGATCTGTTAGTGAAAAAACAAACTAAAACACGCCGTTTAACCAACATTTACCATAGCAATGATGATGACGTCGGCGATGGCTATAATCTGCTATCCCCCTCTCTCTCTCGGTCCCTCTCCCTCTTCCCAAGACAGTTGTCAGCAGTGACATTGTGCTAATTTTTTTGAGCACGGTATTCTGGCTTGCTATTTCTATTGGCTACAGCCAAAAGCGAGATTTTGCTAACATTACTGTTATTATAAGGGTCTAGTGCTGGGCACGGATTATGCATGTTCAACATTATAGCCGATTTTATGGGATGTTCAATGGATCTGACGGTGACCGGACGGTGACCGGACAAAGACCATCCGTTCAAAACAGTATCGTTGTATTATTCCCAGATATATTTATGAACTTTTGGCTACTTAGTTATACACACACACACACACACACAGGGAGAGAGTCACTTTTTTTTTTATAGAAGAAGCTATCTCTTCAATCCCAAAACAGAACTCATGAGCAAGCATGTGGCTTATCAGGCAATCACTGCCACACATGTAACACAAAGTACTGAAATTAACCCCTGGCATTCTCATATGACTTCTCAGGCCTGCTGCAAACCCACATACTTTTTTACAGAATTGAAACAAATTACTTGAAGGTTGCAGCAGAAGGACCAATGTAAAATCAGCAACTGTTTGCCTTCACAATATCTCACATGACAACCAAGCTTGGCTTTTGACAAATTGACCCTAAACGTGTTCCGGCTGCTAAAATGTGTCCGGAACAAAGGTCAAGTGCCTGTTTACAAAGTGCCTGTTTCAAGATGGAGTATTTGATTCTCCATACTTCAAATGCTTTATAACCACTGTAGATTACTTTTTTCCCCAAATTGATCAATTTTCCGTTATCTGTTCTAAGTCTTCAACATATACGCTAATCACTCAGAGGTTGTTTTTGAAGATATCCTAAAAACATTTCTTAATAGATATAAATTAAAGATGATAAAAGTATCCCTCACAAAATCAATTTTACTTTTGGTTTGGTTTCTTTAGTTTAATGGCATATCAACTCTTTATAGGTTATTTAATGCCAAAGCCATTCTCCTAGAAGAACAGTAGTGGTACTATTTAACCCATAGCTGGGAGGATAAGGGGGTTCATACCTTTCTCTATGGTATTTGCCCGAAAGTGAACGTAATAGCGCGACTGGAGTACGAACTCGCGTACTACGATTCCGCAGTCCAACGCTTTAACCATTACACCATGTGGACCCCCCCCCTTTACTTTTGGGGTCAGCTATAATTTGGATATGTTTCTATTTTGATAATACTTAAAAAAAAAAAAAAAAAAAAACACAATTCAATAGACATAAATTTTCTTTTTGCTTTACATAGAAGAATTATATCAAACCAAATTACCATGAAAAATCAGCATGGACTCTGCATGACACAGAACCACTGGACAGCAGTTTTGACCTTATTAGGTCTTATCATCAATGTATACTGTGATCTCTCCCACTGGAGATCAAACCAGCAACTACAGAATGCAGAGCCGAAACTTTACCACTGAGCCACCAATGCACATGGCACACAAGCGATGCCAAATTAACTAGACATAGAAAATGCACAGGCAAATCACCTAATGTGTCTTGTAAGTTACATCCATACTCTTACTGAGGACAGAGTCACCTCCAGGGCTATGTCTTCCCAAGAAGATTAGAGATACACATCCGTGTAATCATAATCTTATGGGCAAGGAAAGACATACATTTTTATTTTATATAGAGAAATTATATCATAAATTGAATTACCAGATTTTCAAGTCATAGTAATTCAATTTATAATAAAAATTAAATAGTTTTTTACTCTAGTCTCCATAAAGAGAATAAGACAAGTTTACTCACTTTTCGGGGCTCCAAATAGGACAACATCCATTGCTTTAAGAGAGATTTTCTGTTTATGGACTTGATTCTTAATTCCAATCGTGCCAAGAAAAGCATGATTTGCAGCTATCCTGTAAAAACAAAAGTCATAAATCTCTTAGAAATTTAGGAGAAACACAATATGAATGTGTGTGTGTGTGTATATATATATATAATTATATATAATTAAGATTTTAATTAAAGCAAATTTATATTTTCTTTTCATCAAAGAATCGTGTTGGTGGTTTTAGAAGTCTAGTCGAAGTAGAATCAACCTATTAGGGGGTAATCAAATTATTTAACACGCAAAATAAACTGATGGATGTTCACCACTCAGATATAAGCAAAATACTGCTCTGCTTTTTTCACCTCAAACTTAGTTTCTTATATGCTCATTAAATCTCACCACTTCACATGGGCTTATCACATTCTCCTCTATAAAATAAGTCACACCTCTTGCGTCCTTTTCTTCTTCTGGTTTCCACATGCCAGTAGCAGAAAGAGCACACTTTCTGTTTCTTCGAGGTAAGATTGTTCGTGGCATTACTATTACAATCTAACACGAGCATTTAATTACTGCAAAGCAAATTTTTTGTATCTTTTCAAGAAACTTGTAAATGTTTGTTCATAAAAGTGATTACCAAACAGAGTGTAAATCTGTAAACAACTTTTGATTATTCTTAGTTCACTTCAAACTTGACAATCAATTGCAAAATTAGCCTTTATTATGAACTTAGAGAAACAATTCATGGTGCTCCCAAACATTTGATCGGTAGTTTGTATATAAATATATATATATATATATATATATATATATATATACACACACACACACACACACACACACAGACAATTGCCCAGTCAGCGGGGGCTGGAGAAATATTTGTCTGAAAGTGAATGTAATAGCACGACTTGAGTTTGAACTTGCTTACAATGATTCCACAGTCCAGCACTCTAACCACTACACTACGAGGACACCCCCAACCCCGTGTAATGGTTAACAAGCTTAACTAGCAAACCTTCACGAATGAGTTCAAGTCTTATCGGGTTCCCCATTCATCACACGCCATTTCCAATAGCTGATGCAATGACAGTGAATACTAACTGGCGCATCACAGCAGCAAGGCAGACTGTCAGACAACTGCAGTAGGATGCTTATCTGCGAAAAACTATAACAGCGCAATAGAATGTAAATTCATATGAATATAAGATGTAATGTGTAAGATTTGCATGTCTCACATTTAGCTGATGTAATTCCAATTTCAGAGAAAAATTACGTATACCATCCCCAACTTGAGTAATGACAGTTTAAGGAGACATAATGATAGTTTATTGAATATACACACACTGGCATTATTACTGTACTTATATGGCATAACAATTTAAATAAAGATTACTTGGAGGTTATTTTATAATAAAGAGCCGACTGTATGTTTGGAGTTTGACCTACATAGCAAGTATAAGTTTGAGCTAAAGATTTTGAGATCGGCTTATATGCTAGAATGACTTTTATGCCACTATTTATAGGATGAGTATATATATATATATATATATATATATACATACACACATACACAGACAATTGTGATAAGAATTTAATGCTGAAATGTTTTTAATCCATAAAATGTCTATAATACACTATAATGGAGGTGCCCGTGGTGTAATGGTTATCGTCATAGGAAATGGACATGGCCATACGAGTTCAAATCCTGGACGAGACTGATTGCATTTCACATAGCACTAATACCCTTGGGAAAGGTATGAATCCAATTATTCTCCCTCCAGCTATGGGTAAATAGTAGGGCAGACTAGGTTCTTCAGCCTTGGTGAGGCAACTAGTCTAGGAGAAGGAAAACTCTGAATTCAAACCTGTTAAACTCCGCTTAAAAATTGACATTGTGTCATATCCTACCCAAGTGGAGGGGTTAGTAGATATATATATATATATATATATATATATATATATATATATATATATATATATATATATGGTTTGACATTAAATAAGCCACAAGGGTTGATATGCCATAAAGCACTAAGCATATGAATGTCAGTCAAAGACTTGGTTGATTTCCTTGCCCATTCTATGTCTAAAAGTCAACTCCTATGTTTATGTTCTTCTTGTGACCAACCTCCATGAGCGGAGGAGAACCCTCACCAATCCAACAGCCAACCCAGCCATTTCAACAATGTATAAAATGTTTATCTGTTTAAAATGATTATGGTTTCACAAAAAATGATTTAAGAGGGTTACTCACATCTGCTGCCTACTTTGTCTGCAGTAACTAGAGAAAAAAAACCCCAACTGTATTCTCTGCAAAGCGGTGAGACACCCCTCCTACAAAAAGGAAGTGCCCTGGATATGACACTAAACTGCATCCTTTGGTGAGGCTTTAGCACTGGACCTCCAGGGAGAGTGGCGTCTACTCTTGATTACCATTACTCCCAGGTCCCCTCTGTCCTGGTGTAGTAGAACCTCTTTGCGTCTCATCTATGTTTCAACTCAATCTGCTTTAAATGATTTTGAACTAAAACATCGATGTACTATAAAACCCAACCAACCAACTTGATTGTATACTTTACAATTACCACATTCGCTTGAATATAAGACTCCTGCTCCATTCCATTTATATTTAATATTAGAATATTATGTTGATAAGCTGGCTAGAAGTAGGGAAAATTTTTGATATCTGTGTAAACTTTAACCTACCAGATATCTCAAGAGAGAATTTTTAGAACCATTTTTAGGGATAAAAATGGTGGTACAGGAGTAAAATTAGGAATATTCTTGTATAATAATAAATGATTCTATTATAAAACAAGATTAATTTTGATTTTTAAAAATAAACCACAAAATAAAAAGATAGACACACAGCAGTAAATTTACTCATTATGGCCACCATTTTTTTCCCCCAATTATTGTATCAACACACCTTCGAAACAACTTGCATGCCTTCAAAATAAATTCTTCAGACATTTTATTCCATTCCTCCTCAATAGCAGTCTTAAGCGAATCAGTATTAAGATGGGAATTTGCATTTGTTTTGTCTTTTAAAACACCCCAAATAGCCTAATCAAGGGGATTAAGGTCTGGGATTAAATCTTGTTTGATTACGGTCCTCAAAGTTTTCTTATAGACTTTCAATTTATTAGCGAGTTTTCTTATTGATGTTGTGGAGTCCTTCTTAATCATTGTAGTGAGAGCAGTTAAAAAGCCTTCCTTTCATTAAAAAGCTCTTTTTCTGTAAAAAAAAATTTTTTCTTTGCTTTGTATACGGTTGACAAAGAAACTTTGGTTTGGTTTGGTTTGGTTTCAGTGTTAAGCAAATCATAGATTCTTTGTTCTTTTTTTTTTCTTGCTCACTCATATTGGGCTGAATTTTGATTATGAGCTATACTGAACAAATCATGGCAGCAACATCCCACCAAACAGTAGCTGTATGGCTACCTACCTCCCATCTCTAAAACCATCCAGCTAAGACGAACAAGACATGTGGGACACTGCTGGAGAAGTAAGAATGAACTCATAAACAACATTCTCCTATGGATGTGCAACAAGGACTTATCTACAACAGCTCTGTGTGGACACAGGATGCAGTCTAGAAGACCTGAATGATAGACAAATGGCGAGAAAGAGTCAGGAAAATCAGTGCTAGCAGCATGATATGAGGATAATGAGAAATACATGAAACCATATGACTGTGTATAATTTTTTTAAAATTAAGAATACTTGAATCTAAGAATCAGAAGTGTTGAATACTTGGTCCCTTGAGGATTGACAATGTGAAACTCTGAATCATGAGTTATTATACAATTTTCTCATTGCATAACAGTTATAGGCATTTGGGTTGAAAAGTGCTTCAAAGTGAAATCACCAAGTAGTTGCCGGTTCAATCTTGACTACAGGTATATAACAATACTTTCTGCAGCTTAATGCTCTACGCAACCTGACAAATCCTTTCTGCAGCGCCATGTAGGATTTGTCAGGTCGCGTAGGGCAATTAGTTGCGATAGCTGAGAGTAATCAGTCGCGTTAGCTAAGAGCAATCAATCGTGAAGATAGGAAGCTAAATTGCTGCAACTGAGGAACGGGAGCTATTTATGGTGCCTTGGAGCATCCCATTGTGCACGTCCATTGCATGGGCCGTGATTGGCTGCAGGTAAGTGAGTGAAGGTATTTCAATATATAAACCAGCTTCAGTTTAGCATTGTAAGAAGGACTGCACTGAGCTACAACCTGCTTTATTTTTGTCTGCCAGCTAGACGCTTTACGGAGGTATGTGTCATTGTTATTCTACACTTGTACCCAGTGAAGATTAAAGGAATTAAAACAGTCTACTCCTGCGGATTAAATAAAGAGTTTGATTCAAAGTTCTGTGTGGGCTCCTGAATTTGACATGAAACACCTGAAGAAGGCACCGGCTTAAATGTTAAGAATATAACAATGAAAATGAAGACTAAATAGTCCGAATAATCTAAGTGATAAAAACAGTTTTATCTTATTTTTACACTTAAAATATATTGTAATATTCCTTTGCGTTATAGAGTATTATCATATTTACCAACCCCTCTGCTCGGGCAGGATATGACACAAGGGCAAGGAAATTAACCAAGTCTTTGACTGACATTCATATGGTTAGTGCTTTATGGCATATCAACCCTTGTGGCTTATTTAATGTCAAACCATATATATATATATATATACACACATGTATCTACCAACCCCTCCACTCGGGTAGGATGAGACAAGGTCAATTTTTCAAGTGAAGTTTAACAGGTTTGAATTCAGAGTTTTCCTTCTCCTAGACTAGTTGCCGCACCAAGGCTGAAAAAACCCAGTCTGCCTTATGACGATAACCATTACACCACGGGCACCTCCAAAAAAAATATATATATATATACACACACACGATTTGTAAGTGAATATTTTATAAGAAACGTTTATTTTGTATTTTTTGTTTGTGTTTTCAGGCATATCAACCCTTGTAAGTTATCTAATGCCAGATACTATATATATATATATGTGTGTGTGTGTGTGTGCGTGTATATATATATATATATATATATATATATATATATAAAATTAGTAAGTGAATAGTTTGTTGGTAACTTTACTTTTAAACAATTGTGTGTAGATTATATATTTGTTTTGGTTTCCTGGTTCAATAGCAGATCAACCTTTGTGGGTAATTTAATGCCAAATTTATCCTTGTGGAAAACAGCAGTGGTACATACTACCAAACCTATAACTGAGGAGGATAAGAAGGTTCATGCCTTTCGCAGTGATATTATTCTGTAAGTGAACATAATAGTGGGACTTGAGTTTGAACTAGGCTTGTTAACCACAATACCATGTGATCTCACCCCAGTTTAAATTCTATTCCAAATTTGTCCAAAGCTTTAAGACAATAAGGAGTTGTTTGGTTTGGTTTGATGGCATATCATTGTAGGTTACTTAATGCCAAATCCTCTTTATACATATATATTAAATATATATGATTTGGTTGGCTTTTATGGCATATCAACCATTGTAGGTTATTTAATGCCAAATCCTCTTTATACATATATATTGAATATATAAGATTTGGTTTGGTGGTATATCAACCATCGTAGGTTATTTAATGCCAAATCCATTTTTATACATATAAACAGTTCTATTTCAAACAATTCAGTTCAGCATAAGTATACATGTACTATTGTGGTACTAAAGAGATTTTTCAACCTTGTTGTAACCTAGCCATGTTAACAAGTTGATAAACATGAAACTCTGAAACATACACTAAGGTTTATTTACTACTAGGTAGCAAGTAGCCGTTAGAAGAAAGAAAGGGAGTGTCGAAACATGAGACATCCACTTCAGCCAGATAAAAATATAAGCAACATATCATGGTAGGAAAGAGAGAGCAGACGATGACCGTGAATTTTTTCTTGGTTCTAACAGAGTTATTCACTGGGTCATGTAATCTAACGCCCCTTTAGAAATGTCCCCACCACCAAATTAGGACTTGTAAACTCACGTTCCTTACATCTTTGTGGCTGGTGTTCTACTGACGTCTTCACCTTCTCACATCTAGCCATCAACTCTCAAAAAGGACACAAGTCATCCCCTCACTTCTGCCTGTCGTGTCAGGAGCAGAAACATTAACTTCTGCTTGTGTATGCACACAACATTTCAAACCTCCAGTTTTCCTTGGTCATTTTTGGCCTTGTTATTCAGAGACTACTGTCTGGTTTATCTATTTATTTATTTATTCTCTTTCCTATGAGCCGTTCAATTATGTTACATGCAGTTTAAATGTCAAAACAGTCCTATTTCAAGCAATTCAGTTTAGCATAAGTACACAGTTTAGTTCTGTTTGACCCATAGATAGGACCCTATCAGGGGCTACCACTCCAGGCCACAGTGAACCTGGAAGCAATAGCAATGAAGTACTCTGCATTCACTAAGGTTCCAGCATTACTTGGACTTCATCATCAGATTGTTTAGTGTCATATCTAGGACATTTGTTGAGGAGGGGTCTTACTCCTCTGCAGAGATGCAGTTGGTGTATTCTACAGCCCCAGCTGACTGGGCAACATATATATACAGATATACATACATAAATACACACACACACACATATATATATATATATTATGTTATGCTGCTAGTACGGATGAACCTGACCCTCACTCCATTTGTCCCTATTATCCATTGTCCCCGGCAGGTCTTCCAGCCTACACCGAGCTGTTATACGTAAGTTCCTGTTGGTTGGCTAACACTGGCACATCTATGTGAAGGAGTCCACAAGAGAACATCATATGATTTTATCCTTGCTTCTCCAGCAGTGTCCTGCATGTCTTGTTTTTCTTATTTTGAATGGTTTTAGTGATGGGAAGTAAGTGGCCATACAGCTGCTGTTTCATGTGGTGTTGCTTCCAGGATTTGTTCAATGACTCAATCAAGAGGTACTCCGCATTCCTCAAAGCTCCAGCATTACTGGAACCTCACCATCAGATTGTTTAGTGTGATAACAGGACACTCATGGGGGGGTATCTTATCCCCCTGCAGAGATGCTGTTGACATATTCTGGGCAACATTGCTTTAAGAAAGGTGCTGTAAATGAATAATAGAATAATTAGGTAAGTAAAAAGTATTTCTCACTTGGGCAAAGTGGGTCCGTCCAATGTATTGGCCTTAAAGAGGTCAGTGTACTGTTCAAGTTCAACATTATGCACCAACCAATCAATGACATCATCCACCGTCCAGTTGTAAACTGCAGAAAATATAGAGATACATAAATAAAACACTCATTTTTTGTACAGAAAAAGATATAAGTGAAAAAGTAAACAATATTGAAATTTAAAAAAAAAAAAAAAAAGATGATTGGAATTTAGAAAGAAAGAAAGAAAAATAGAGAAGAAAACATGGTTGGCATTCAGAAAGAAAAAAGGAAATGGAATTAAGAAAAAAATGAAGAAAAATAAAGAAGGGAATATGGTGGGAATTCAGAAAGAAAGAAAGAAAGAAAAAAGGAAAGAGAAATAATTTTAAAAAAAGATGCTTGGAATTCAGAAAGATAGAAAGAGAAAGCAGTAAAGAAAGAAAGAAAGGATTCAAGAAAAAAAGAGAAAAAAAGCAAAGAAATAAATAACAAATAAAATATGTCTGGAATTAAGGGAAACAGAAAGAAAAGGTGGGAAGGAGAGAAAGAAAAAGTGGGAAGGAGAGAAAGAAAAAGTGGGAAGGAGAGAAAGAAAAAGTGGAAAGGAGAGAAAGAAAAAGTAGAAAGGAGAGAAAGAAAAAGTGGGAAGGAGAAAAAGAAAAAATGGGAAGGAGAAAAAGACTGAGTTCGAAGCAATAAAAGAATAAATGGGAAGCAAAGAAAGAAATTCAGAAATAGCAACGGACATTATTTTTTTCAGTCTTTTCAGTTGAACCATTTATTATTCCTTTTATAATTAGATGGCAAAATTTCTGAGTCTTAAGTGTCCAGTTCTTTCTTTTTTAATTAGACTCTATATGGAATCAATTTCTATCCCAAGCTGCCAAAGATGCTTATCAAAACATAACATATTAGCTGATTCTTTTCATCCAACACGGTTATGACAGGGAATATAAGAGAGACACAAGCTGCCTTCTCAAGATAAGGGCAAGAGGAGAGATAAGGGCAAGAGGAGAGATAAGGGCAAGAGGAGAGATGATGAAATCAAACATAAATGGGATAAAAGAAAAAGAATGAATTCAGTATAATAGACATTATCAACCATCTCATTATCAACTGCAGAAAATATACCTACACATAAATAAGGGACTAATTTTTTTGTATTCTGATTGGATGCAGCTTTTGAAAAAATATGTTTGACGACATCTTTGTCTCCTACAGCTTGATACGTCCTTCCAAATTCACTACCATCATCAATTACAAGATTAAAGAAACGCCAGACAAAAATTACTTGACTATTACAGCTATTATTATTAAATGTAAACAAGCGACAAAAACAAGATGGTTTGGTTTGGCTTTACAGCATATCAACCATTGTGGGTTATTTAATGCCAAATCCACTTTTATACTTAGAAACCGTTCTATTTTTAACAATTCATTTTAGTATAAGTACACAGTTTAAATGTCAAAAACAGTTCCATTTCAAACCATTCAGTTTAGCATAAGGATAGTTTTTTTGTTTACACACAGTTGAATGTAAAAACTGTTCTATATTAAACAATTCAGTTTAGCATAAGTATGCAGTTTAGTTCTATTTGATCTATAGATAGGACCCTATCAGGTGCTACCACACTGGGACAGAGTGGACCTGGGAGCAATGGCAAAGAAAGGGTACTCTGCTTTCCCCAAAGCTCCAGCATTATTGGGACCTCACCATCAGACTGAAAAACAAGATGAAAAAATTAACTTGCCTAAAGGACATCTTTGGCAGCCATTATGCTTGATATCAAGTTGCATTCTATTTAGAGAATATACATTGAAATAATCTGATTTTTCTACATATATATATATATATATATATATATATATATATATTTTATTTACCCAACCCCACTGCTATGAGCAGGATGTAATAAAAATTGAATTCTTAAGTGGAGTCTTCCTTCTGAGACAAGTTGCCATACCAAGGTTAAAGTGCAGAATCTATCCTACTATTTACCAATAGCTGGATGGTTGGTTGGTTGGCTGGCTGCATTTTACAGCATATCAACCTTAGTAGGTTATTTAATGCCAAATCCATTTTTATGCAATCGGTTGGTTTGGTTCTATGGCATATCAACCCTTGTAGGTTATCTAATGCCAAATCCATTTTTATACAAATAATCAGTTCTATTTCAAACAATTCAGTTTAGCATAAGTATAATTTCAGTGCCAAAAACAGTTCCATTTCAAACAATTCAGTCGAGCATTAGTACACAGTTTAATTGTCAAAAACATTTCTATTTCAAGCAATTCCCTTTAGTCAAACAGTTCTAATTCAGCCAATTCAGTTTAGTATAAGTACTGTTTTTGTCTACACACAGTTAAATGTCAAAACAGTTCTATTTCAAACAATTCAGTTTAGCATAAATACGCAGTTTAGTTCTATTTAACCCATAGATAGGGCCCCACTATAGATGCTATCACTACAGGCCAGAGTGGACCTGGGAGCGATGGCGATGAAGGGGCACTCTACATTCCTCCAAGCTCCAGTATTATTGGAACCTCACCATTAGATTGTTGAGTGTCATATCAGGACATTCATGGGGCAGGGAGACTTAACCCTCTGCAGAGGTGCAGCTGGTGTATTTTACAGCCCTCCGTCCAGCCAACTGGGCAACCCATATCTGGAGGGAGGATAGTTTGAATCATACCTTTCCCAAAAATATTAACGCTATGTGAAAATGGAAACAGCCTTCACCAGGATTTGAACTTGGATCGCCATGTCCATTTCCTACGACGAACATTACATCTCTTGATTTTTCTACAAACGTTAATGACAACAGGTTATATTTAAATAGATAAATTAATTAAGACTACTTTAATCTAGCACACACCCACAATTATGAGTCACCCAGTGAGGAAGAAATTCAACGGACAGTAGGAATGATCTACTAGACTATGGTTGTAACCTAAAAAAAAGCCATTGAATGAGAAATAACCAAAACAGAGGTTGGAAAAGAAATGGAAATCTTTATAACATTAACAAAATACAATACTTGCCACCGGTGGCATGAAGAAGGTAAACCACTCACAATAGTGTCCAATGTATATATGAGGAATGGGACACACCCATTAATGTTCATAGGTAGGGTATATAGCAATAGTAAAAAGCATTGTCCAATGTATTTTTATAGTAAAATCATTCCCTTTGCCTTTTTATAGTAAAACTCATTCCCAATGCATTTTTATAGTAAGACTCATTCCCTTTCAATTTTATAGTAAAAATTATTTCCAATGCATTTTTATAGTAAAACTCATTCCCTATGCATTTTTACAGTAAAACTCATCCCCATTGCATTTTTATAGTAAAAATTATTTCCAATGCATTTTTATAGTAAAAAATTATTTTCAATGCATTTTTATAGTAAAAATCACTCCCTATGCATTTTTATAGTAAAAATCATTTCCAATGCATTTTTATAGTTGTTGTAACCTAACAAAAAGGTGACTGAATGAGAAATCACCAAAATGGAAGTTAGAAATGAAATGGAAAATGAAGTAGGTAATCACTGCTAGTAGTGATTACTTCATATATCCCCCCCTACAATTGTGTCCAACGTATTTATGTGGAATGGAACATACCCATTAATATTCATAGGTAGGGTATATAACAACTATCTTGCTCAACATTACATTATGAAAGCGTTTCACAAATCCACCAATTGTTGGTTAGTGTTAAGGCACATCAAACCTTGCTGGGTCATTAGATGTCAAAGTTAATTTTGATATGTATTTACCAAACCCCTCACTACAAGTAAGAGGCAACCTAAGGTCAATCTTTAAGGTTAAAGAGCACAGTCTGTCCTACTATTCACCTATAGCAGGAGGGAGAATAATTGGATTCATACCTTTCCCAAATGCATCTTAAAATTGTAATAACTTTCTTTGTATTATCTGTACAGACTTGATTTTTTTGTGTACTAAAAAAAGGAATGGACAAGTAATATTTTGATGATATGCACTATGTTCTGTATGCATGTTTAGACATAAGGGGGGGGAAACAAAAGTTTTTCAAAAAGTGGCCAGATTTTATATGCCCTTATATTTTGGGTAATTTCTCATTTTTTGCTCTCAAATTTCCGAAAGATGAAAAAAAAATGAAAAAAAAAAACCCTCAGGAATCTAAGAAATCTGTTTCTTGCCAATTTGTGTCTGAAGCTTGGCATCTTGACAAGATTATCTGTGGACCAATACAAATCAAATGAAAGCTTTTACTAAGCCCAATCGGAAGCAAAATTATTATAAATGCCTTCATTTTTTCAAAAGTAATTTCCTTTCACTTGGTAATGGACAAGTGGGTGCCAACATTAGCCTCTTTCTTTTCCTTCAGACGAGCATATAAATTAGTCTAGTTGACAAACAGAATTATAATCTAATTATTCATAAAACAACCAAAAGAGTTGTCACTCAAAAATGTCATCAGGTACCTTCTGGTAGCCAGAACTTTCTTTGAAATCATTCAGCCATCAATGATAGTCACCATTTGGTAAATTGACTGCAACATCAATTATATCATCTTCAACAAATCCACCATCAATATCAGCCTGGGTAAACCCCTCAAAATCATTTTCAGATTCAGTGTCAAATAATTCTTCTTTAAAAGCGGATATTTTATTTTTATAAAAAATAAATAAATAAATAAATAATACACTCGATAAAAAATAAAGTTGGTAAAGTTGGCAACCATAGTCAAGGGTGACCCGAAGGCTCCCTTTTCAATAGCTACTACACCAAGGTGTAGAGGAGGGCGCTACTCCTTTCCCTGGATTTCTCCACTTTACCCTTGATCCCTACCTTATAATGCTAAGTGTTAAGCAAGGAGGCATCAAGTACCATTTTTAAAGTCTTTGGTATGACTCAACCTGGGATTGAACCCAGGTCTCCCGGGCCATTGGCAAACACTCCAACCATTATGCCAATGTCTGGTATGAAAATAAATAAATAAATAAATACACTCGATCTAAAAAATTCTGCATCTTGAGTCATGAAATGGGAAATACATAGTGCATTGGAAATGAAATTTTAACCTCATTCTGAACCGATAGTAAACTGTTTACAGATTGAAATACTAGAAATAAATATTACAAAACATTTATTTCGAGCTACACTCTCAAGGTAATACAATGTGCCTAGATCTACAAAGAAAAGAACTCACATGATGATATAATCTACCTACAGCATGCTAAACTTAGAAAATAAAAGACTGATGTCACAAGATCTACTTCTAAATACACATAAGCAAATTCTGGGTTAGACCTATATCTGCTGTATAGGTCAACCCCTAAATATACACTAGACATCTGGTAGGCCTAAATGAGGAGAGGCTATAATAACCTGTAGCAAAAGTATATAAGTTTATTGGGGTTTCTCTTTATAAGTGTATACGAGTAAATATTTTAAAAATTAGAGTGAATCAATGTTTTATTTGTCTTTCAAATAACCTTTATTTAAATGTTGTGCCATCTAAGTACAGTAATGATGTGTTTATATTCAATAAACTAGCCTTGTCGTATTAAACTGTCATTACGACAGTAGGGGATGGTGTATGTAATGTTTCTCTGAAATCAGAATTACATCAGCCATTTGTGAGACATACAAATCTGACACATTAGAGCTTATATTCATATGAATTTATATTCTAGTTTGGTTGTTTGGGTTTTATGGTATATCAACCTTTGTAGGTTATTTAATGCCAAATCCATTTTTATAGAAATAAACAGTTCTATTTCAAACAATTCAGTTTAGCATAAGTACACAGTTTAAATTTAAGTACACAGTTTAATAGTAAAAACAATTCTATTTTAAGCTATTCAGTTTAGTCAAACAGTTCTAATTCAAACAATTCAGTTTAGTATAATTTTGTTTACAGACAGTTAAATACAGCTTATAGTTTTTGTTCATGTAGTTAAATGTCAAAACAGTTCTATTTCAAACAATTCAGTTTAGCATAAGTACAGAGTTCAGTTCAATTTGACCCATAGATAGAGCCCTATCAGAGTTAAATGTAAAAACAGTTTTTTAAAGAACTTTGAAAAAATTTTTTCATCATTGAAAAATCTTTTGTAATATTTACCAATGGAGTTTGTCTTTTTTTATGAATACTTTCCTGATACAGCTGGATGCACAAATGCAACCAACAAGAAGTGAATTACCACAGCGATTAAATCGGTTGGGTTAGGTTTTGGCATAAATACACAGTTTAATTGCAAAAACAGTTAACTCTCAAAACCATGGTTAAGTTCTATTTGACCCATAGATAGGACCCTATTAGGAGCTACCACACCGGCCAGATTGGACCTGGTAGGGATAGCAATGAAGGAGTACTCTGCATTTCCCAAAGCGCCAGCAATACTTGAACATCATCATCAGATTGTTTAGTGTCATATCTAGGACACTCATTGGCGAGAAGCAGTCAACTGAGCAATATTCTATTTTAAAGTCTGATGGAATTCAGAAACCAGAGGGTTAATCTTTCTTTGGGAAAATTTTGTTTCAGTTCAGACCGAGTGTCTGAAATTGACTAGGATGGAAAATTCAGTGAAAGATCTTTTAACCTTTCCTTGATAGATCCGTGAAATCATAATTTCAGAGGAAAACCAGCTGGGGAGCTCACTGACCCTTTTTGTGGCAAGAAACGCATAAAATGATAAGTGTGTGAATGAATCGGTTCTTTGCATTTGGAAGGAGAAGTCAGTTTTGCTTGAGCCTCACTCTGAAATCAATTGCTGCAAAAGTGGGCAGAATGTTTGCCAATGGTCCAGGAGACCTGGGTTCAATCCTAGGTTATGTCATACCAAAGACTTTAAAAATGGTACTTGATCCCTACTCGCTTAACACTCAGCAATATAAGGTACATATCAAGGTAAAGTGGAGCAATTCTGGGAAAGGAGTTGTGCCCTTCCCTACATTTCGGTGTAGTAGCTATTGAAAAGGGAGCCTTTTGGTCGCCCTCAACTATGGTCACCAACTTTACTTACTTTTTGGAAAAAAAAAAATTGAAAAAAATTTTTTCATCATTGAAAAATCTTTTGTAATATTTACCAATGGAGTTTGTCTTTTTTTATGAATACTTTCCTGATACAGCTGGATGCACAAATGCAACCAACAAGAAGTGAATTACCACAGCGATTAAATCGGTTGGGTTAGGTTTTATGGCATATCAACCATTGTGGGTTATTTAATGCCAAATCCTGTTTTTACATGTATATTAAATATGCATACATAATTGAACACATATTTCATACAAGTACATTACACACACATCACACACACATATATATCACACATATCTTATACACACACACACAAACACACATCAAACATATCTTATACACACATATCTCACACATATCTTATACACACACACACACACACATCACACATATCTCACACACACATATATATCACACATATCTTATACACACACACACACATCAAACATATCTGATACACACATATATCACGCATATCTCATACACACACACACATCACACATATCTCTCTCACACACACACACACACACACATATATATCACACATATCTCTCTCACACACACACACACACATATATATCACACATATCTCACTCACTCACACACATATATATATCACACACAGACACACACATATATATATATCACACAAATCTCACACACACACACATATATATCACACATATCTCACACACACACACACACACACACCTATATCTCACACACACACACACCTATATCTCACACACACACACACATATATATATATCTCACACACACACACACATATATATATATCTCACACACACACATATATATATCTCACACACACATATATATCTCACACACACACACACATATATATCTCACACACACACATACATATATATCTCTCACACACACATACACATATATATATCTCTCACACACACATACACATATATATATATCTCTCACACACACACACACACACACATATATCTCTCTCACACACACACACACACATATATATATCTCAAACACACACACACACACACACATATATATATCTCAAACACACACACACACATATATATCTCACACACACACACACACATATATATATATCTCACTCACACACACACATATATATATCTCACATACACACACATATATATATCTCTCACACACACACACATATATATCTCTCACACACACACACACACACACACATATATATCTCTCACACACACACACACACACACACACATATATATATATATCTCACACACACACACATATATATCTCACACACACACACACACACATATATATCTCACACACACACACATATATATCTCACACACACACACACACACACATATATCTCACACACACACACACACACATATCTCACACACACACACACACACATATATATCTCACACACACACACTTATATCTCACACACACATCTCTCACACACACATATATCTCTCTCACACACACACACACATATATATATCTCACACACACACACACACATATATCTCTCACACACACACACACATATATCTCTCACACACACACACACACACACATCTCACACACACACACACATATATACCTCACACACACACATCTCACACACACACACATACCTCACACACACACATATATCACACACACACACACACACACACACATATATATATCTCACACACATATATATATCACACACACACACACACACACATATATATATCTCACACACACATATACATATATATATATCTCACACACACACACATATATATATCTCACACACACACACACACACATATATATATCTCACACACACACACACACACATATATATCTCACACACACATATATATCTCACACACACATATATATCTCACACACACACACACACACACATATATATCTCACACACACACACACACACACACATATATATCTCACACACATATATATCTCACACACACACACACACACACACACACATATATATATATATATATAGCTACTATAATTTAGAGAAATACTAGCAGTCATCTTCTATTAGAAGGCAAGCAGTGTAGAGGAAAATGATTATACAAATACATGCTCATGATTACACACACACACACAGGAGGCAGAGAAAGTTTAAATAGTATAAATTAACCAAATGTCTTATAAAAAAAGTCTAATCCCTGACATGCCACAAATATGAGAGAAAGAAAGAACAAGATAGTGTTTGTATAATTAACCTTCTGAGTGTTTCCATGAACTCCAAAGATCCTCGACACTGATAAACCTGTCATTTCCATGGAATGTTGTGTGCCGTTCGAAGCCATCTGTGTATTCTAATTCCACACGGAGAAACTGAAAAAAGCAAAAGTAAATAGCAAAATAAGAGATCAATTATATAAATACACATACAAACACGTATGTGTGTGTGTGTATGTGAGAGAGATGGAATGAAATGAATCAGACAGAATATATGTAGAAAAAGGAAACGACCAAAAAACATATATTGGTGTAGTTTTGATGTCTTGTTTATTTTTATGCCACCGTTTTTTCGAATTCAAAATTTTGAATACAAAAACTCTCTAACAAAATCATTTTAACTGTGAAAAATAAAACAATTAAACTGATGAATCTTCATATCAGTTGTAAGTCATCATCAGGGCAAAAGAATGTTTCTTATGAAAAACGAAATGACACAGGGTAATATGTTTGAAATTGATTACGTCACGGAGTGGAATTTTTAAAAGAGGATAGCAGCGTTTTATGGTCCGAGAAACAATTTTTTTTTGATAATTTCAAATATCTAGAAAAAGGGGGCTAGTGTTATAAGTGGATTTTCAAAGTTTTTAGCATTATTTTTGCTGGTGATATTTTGTAAAAACCTTGTAATATTGTGTCAATATATAATATAGAAGGCATTTCAATTATTTTGCATTTATATGTCGTGGATGAAAGCAAATATATTAGAGTTTTGGATGTCAAATGTGTGGTTGGTTGAGATATTATGAGAGACCAAGGAATTTGTTGCGTTGCCTGTTTTAATTTCTTTTTTATGTTCATAAATTTTTTTGTTTTGTTTTCTACTAGTTTCACCGATGTATAATTTGTTACAACTGAAGCGATGGGTTTTATAAATTTCTGCGTTGCACAACAAAAACAATAAAATATATATTAAAAATAACTCCTAAAACACGAATTCTTAACCAGACAGTTCTATTTCAAACAATTCAATTGATCATAAATCAACAAAGTTAAATGATTCCAAGTATTGCTATGTATCACTAACAATTCAATTAAACATCAGTCATTTATTTACACACAGTTGAATGCTTAAACAATTCAATTTGTTTGCACTCAGTCTAAATGTCCAACAGTTCTATTTGATCCATAGATAGAACCCTACCAGGTGTTACCACTCCAGGTCAGAGTGGACCTGGGAGCAATGGCAATGAAGGAATACTCTGCATTTCCCAAAGCTCTAACATTACTGGAGAGTCATCATCAAATTGTTTAGTGTCATATCTAGGACATTCGTTGGTAGTGAGGAGTCTTACCCCTCTACAAAGATGCAGTCAGTGTATTCTACAATCCCAACTGACAAGGCGGGCACCAGTGTTGGCTGGCTACCAAGGACTTATGTACATAAGCTCTGTGCAGATATTGGATGGAGTTTGGAGGATTATTAAAATATGGCATGTTTAGTGTAGCAAAAGGAATTGATGATCCAAGTTCAAATCTTGGATAAGGCTGTTTGCATTTCACTTCGAGCTAATGCCCTTGGAAAAGGCATGAATCCGACTATTTTGCCCCCAGTTATAGGTAAATAGTTGGGCAGATTTTGTTCATTAGCCTTGGTCAGGCAACCAGTCAAGGAAAAGGAAGACTCCAAATTCAAACCCAGTTTACTCTGCTTGAAAACTGATCTTATGTCACACTTAGTCCATGGGGAAGGGGTTGGATATTTCACAACTTTGCAGGTGCTTTCCAGTGATGTTTACACTTCCTTTTATTCTGCACCTAGTGACATCAAAATTATCTAACAGCTGTCTGTACTCAGTGACCTCACATACATAACGCATAAACATAAAACTATAGAAATTTATCAATCAATACTCAAAAGTGGACAAAATTTATGATACAATATTGATAAATGAGTCGGACAAATATTCTGATCTTCAGGCCTTCCCTCTTTCCTTCAAAACTTTTATCAATGTTTCCTTCCCTAATCCAAGAATAAACCTAAAAAAATATGACATTTTATTTATATATAAAACAGATTTAATAAACTCTAATTCAAACAATACATCTCT
>CAUZXS010003122.1:27500-45797 GCA_963585895.1 Sepioteuthis lessoniana
AATGACATACAAATCAGCAAAACATTCAAATAAGTGAAAAATCATGAAATATTTGATTGAGCCTGAGTTTATGACCACCCATTCTTGATTAATTCCATATATGGCATTGACAATAATCCCATATATGGCATTCTTTATGACATGCTTACAAGGTTGGAAATCAATTTTCTTTAAATAGTTTTATTGGTTTGTACTAAAAGAATGTCAATTCTTGTTGGGTTATTTTTGGTTCAAATCAGTTTTAAAATTATGAACACTAATTATATACAGAATAAAAAAATTATATACTATTATTCTAAACAAGTAATTATAATGCATTTAGTTGCAATATCAATGTTTCTAGAGCTGATGCATTAATAAAGTTCACAACTGCAAACAATATGGTTTCAAGTATTCCTATCCAACACCAATAATTTTCAACCAATTATATGGTTTTAAGTAACTAATAATAATCATTTGTAAACAATTATAACTTCAAGTAACTAAATCCAATATAAGGACACGGTACATAGTTATATAGTTTCAAGTATTCCTATCTAATACAAATAATTTGCAAGCAATTATATAGTTTCCTGTAACCATTCCTATTTAAAAATCATTTGTTTGCACACAGTTACATGGTTTCAAGTATTCCTAATAAATGCTAATAATTTTGAAACAGATCTATTAGATGAGACCCTAGCAGGTACTGCCAATTCAGGTCAGAGTCGACCTGAGAGTAATGGCAATAAAGGCATATTCCACACACCCTAGATTTCCAGAACCTTTTTTTTGGTTATTTGATTAAATGGCATATCAACCATTGTAGGTTATTTAGTGCCATTTTGAGTTAGAATTCATTTGTATGCATACAGTAACATGGTTTCAAGTATTTCTGTAAAATACTTATGATTTTCAAACAGAACAATTTGATTGATAGATTGGACAGGTATGACCACTTTGAGTCAGAGTGGACCTGGTGATAATAGCAATGAAGGAGTAACTCTACACTACCCAAAGTTTCAGAACTGGAGCCTCACCATTTGATACAGCTTAGTATTGTACTCAGGACACTGCTGATTCACATTTGATCAAAATTAATTTTCTTTAGTCTTATCACTTTGTGATAAATAGAATGTTGGTTGGTTGGTTGGTTTTTATAGCATTTCAACTCTTGTTGTGTTACTTTATGGAAAATTTAAATATTATGGGGTCTCCAATTACATAACATACAAAAATGTAAATCTAGTCACTTTAAATAAGTAAACACTTCATACTTATTTGAAATATGAATGCCTTTTATTTAGTGGAAAATTATAGATATAGTTCAAAATCACTTTAAACATCATCTCAAATGGATCGATTTGCTTACAAATCAATTTGATCCATAGATGAGACCCTAACAGAATGATCTGACCCATAGATGAGACACTAACATATCGATCTCACCCATAGATGAGACCCTAACGGATCAATCTCACCCACAGACGAGACCCTAACGGATCAATCTCACCCATCGACGAGACCCTGACGGATCGATTTCACCCATAGACGAGACCTTAACATATCGATCTCACCCATAGACAAGACCCTAATGGATCGATCTCACCCATAGGCAAGAACCTGTAGTGGAAAGAAAATTTCATATTTCACCCAATCAGGATGACCTGACCTCTTTTCCCGGGCAGCAAAAATTGGATAAGCTGCCAAATACACTCTCTTTAGCTGGACAACTGACGTCACACTGGCGTTCTTCAATAGCAATAGCAGCATGGACACATGAGGGAACCTATCTAATTTATGGATTCCTTGCAAGGAATCCCAGTTGAATATAAACTAGATACATTCAACTTGCCTCACACAGGCACAACTTTATGTCACCCCCAAAATTGGCTATGTCGATTCGATGCACAATTAAGCTCTCGACACCTAGCTCTCAATTCACCTCTGGGCCACTTTAATGGAGACAATGCACACTCTCCACCAGACCCACAAAACTACACGGTGACTCTAAAGTTCAATTCCTCCAACGGTAACATGGCTTTCGCTAAACTACAGCGAACACAATCCCTCGCACGTCTGATGAATAATTGGATTCATACCTTTCCCATGGGTATTAGTGCGATGTGAAATGCAATCAGTCTCGGCCAGGATATGAACTCGTGTCGCCGTGTTCATTTCCTACGATGATAACCAGTACACCACGGGCACTTCCATTAGATAGGATCCTAATAGGTATTACTACCAACCAGGTTGGAGTAGGGCTAGGAGAAAAGGCAATGAAGAAGTAACTCCATACTTCCCAGATCTCCAGAACTAGAGCCTCACCAACACATACAGTTTAGTGTCCTACCCATGATACTCTTACCTCCCTGCTGGGGGTGTAGTCAGCATATTTTAGGTCCTGTTGATAAGGTTGAAATGATGTAAAAGTGGCAAGCAATGAAGCATGTTGAATGCTCTCATTCAAATTCGATTGAGAAGGAAGGAGATTATGTTGAGAAGGAAATATGGAATCCTGAGACTCTTGTATTCATTTGGGTAGGATTAAAAGTTCTATATTAGGATATCCATATTTATCAACCCCTCCGTTCGGGCAGGATGTGACACAAAGTCAATTTTTAAGTGGAGATTAACAGGTTTGAATTCAGAGTTTTCCTTCTCCTAGACTAGTTGCCTCACCAAGGTTGAAGAACTCAGTCTGCCCCACTATTTACCCATAGCTGGAGGGAGAATAATTGGATTCATACCTTTCCCAAGGGCATTAGTACTATGTGAAAGGCAATCAGTCTTGTCAAGGGTTTGAACTTGTGTCGCCGTGTCCATGTCCTACGATGATAACCATTACACCACGGGCACCTCCACCAGTAATTTACAAAGCTTTTTGTTTTGATGTGGCACAAGGCCGAATGAATGGGGTGCCCAATGAGACTCGAACTCACACGTGTAGGTTTGATAGTCTAACTTGCTAACCGTTACACCACCAGGGGTGCCCAGTGTGTACCTTTCCGACCATTTTAAAAAGTGAATACATCATTATTTCTAATGGATCTATTTGACTCATAGATAGGATCCTAAAAGTTATTACTACCACCTGGTGGCACTACATTAGGATATTATGCATTAACTTTTCAGTTAGTCTTCCTGGAAAATAAATTGGACAGCTATGACCATTACAGAAATGTCAATTAGCCAGATGATTGCATTTAATTGTTCTCATTATGAAATTCGTTTTCATCTATAATTGAAATCATGAGCCAATGAATTTAAATGCCAGTCGATCATAAAAAATAGCTAAAACATGAAGCCATTAACATCACACAACTATATACTAATCCTAGGAGGGTCACATCAATACAACACACTAATCCTAAGCTGATCACATCAATACTAAAAATTAATCCTAGGAGGATCACATCAATACTGCTCACTAATCCTAGGAGGATTATATCAAAACTGCTCACTAATCTTAAACATATCACATTAATACAAAAAAGTAACCCTAGGCAGATTAAATCAATACTGCTCACTAATCCTTGGCAGATCACATCAATACTATATACTAATCCAAGGCAGATCACATAATAACTACACACTAATCCTAGGAGGGTCACATCAATACTGCTCACTAATCCTAAGCAGATCACATAATAACTACAGACTAATCCTAGGCAGATCACATAACTACACACTAATCCTTGTCAGATCATATCAATACTTCAAGAGTATCAGGCAAACTTGGCATCTCACAATCCGGTATGGGTAGTCACCTTAACAACCTCAGCAGAAGCATCCAAAGCTGCTGGATTGTGCCTCATGTTACCAAAAGATTGCAAAACTTTTGACTCACCCTAATATTTTAACCAACCTAATAAACTGAAGCAGCTTCCCAAACACAAAAGACAAACTGAATTTCTTAACAGCTTTCATTCTGACTTGCCATTTTCCATTGGCTAGCAGAGACATTCATATTTTTGTTTCCTGGCTACAATTTCAGACAGAAATTTCCAACACCATTTCCTTTATATCCCCAACAAGTCTGAGAAAGAAGCGAAAGGAGGAGGAGAAGGGAAATGTTAAACATGGCTAAGGATCTCTCGATGCAATCCGGGAATATTCTTCTATGAATAACCATTCTTTAATTCCTCAGCTTCAACATTCTTTCATCAGGAATCATCTTTATACATGCAAGCTACTTCAGGAGATGCTTTCAAGATTCTGACGTCTATGGACAGAGCATCAACACAAAGCAAAGCTTCATACTTGGTATTTCTCATTGGTAGACATATTACCAATATCAAGCAAATCTTGTTTCTTAAATATACTTTCTCTCTCTCTCTCACACACACACAATATTAATCATAAATAAGTATATTATTTAATTTTCTTAATTAAGTTTTTTTTTTCAAAAGCAAAGTTTTTGTGTGCTGTTTTCTCTGGAGCTAAGATACCTCATAAAATATGTATTAATAAGATGTGAATTAATTTAAAATGTGTATTAATAAAACACTTTCATCTAAATATGTATTTACCCAACCCCTCCATACAAGTACAATGCGACAAGGTCAATTTTTAAGCAGAGTTTAACAGGTCTGAACTCAACAATGGTTGCCATATCAAGGTTATAGGACCCAGTCTGCCCTACTATTTATCCATAGTTGGGGGAAGAGTAGTTGTATTTATACCTTGTCCAGGATTTGAACATGGATTATCAATTTCATTTCATTACACTAAGCAAGCTCCCTAAATTCTGTTTGGTTTAAACCTATAGCTGAGGGGGAGGTTCATGCCTTTCACAAGAATATTAGTTCGAAAGAGAATATGATAGTACAAACTAGATTTAAATTCAGTGATGTAAGATTTAAATTAACGAGATGACACGTAAAGATACCGAACACGAAATTCATGTGCTAAGCCTGATTATTACTGTATTTGATGGTATATAAAATGCACAAGTGTATAAGATGCACCCCAATTTCAACAGGGCAAATCAAGAAGAAAAACAAAGTATAAATACTGAACATGATAAAATTAACATAATAAATATTATCAATGATAAAACTTGTAATCTGCATCATAGCCTTTTTAAATAATGACAATAGGTATATGAAAGTTACTCTAAAGTCTAGGCTAATAGGAATCGCCAGGTAGCTAATTTAGGCAGACAATTGCAAATTTTAAACCTACATATGGCATATAAGACACAGGGAAATTTTTAAAGATATTTTTAGTAAAAAACAAAAGTACGCTTTATATGCCAGCAAATACGGTGAATATGAATAACCATACAAACACACACACACACATCAAATATCCAAGACTAATTAAGGGAAAAGCACACCAACAAAAACACCTTAAACAGATTTTTGGAAAAGGAAAAAGAAGAAAAAGAGAAAGAGAGAACCAACACCAACAGAAAATTTATCACAGAACTGAAAAGGACCAGCAGTCCCATTGGGATTGTCCTGTTGCCACTATATAAACCAAAAATGGCACCAGCTAAAATCATTAAAAACTCTCTGAAGAAAGCAATAAGCTAGAAACATATTTAAGAGCAAAATAAATAATTAAAAAGATATAAATCTCTTTGTGGACCTATTCACTTAAAATTTATAGAGAGAAAAAATAAAAATAAATCTGAGAGTATGTAAATAGGAAAAAACAATATATTTAAACGATATATTTATTCATATATATAATATATCAACATTAAAATTTATATGATTTTCTTTTTTAAATCATCTAAAGGACAATGCCGATAGATTGTCAGGCACATCAACTCTTGTAGGTTATTTAATGCCAAATCCTATTTATACATATAAATAAATTCGGTGACTGTAGTCCATGGCAACAAAGACTCCCTTTTCAATAGCTACAACACCAAGGTGTAGGTGAGGGTACTACTCCTTTTCCTGGATTGCTCCACTTTACCCTTGATCCTTCCCTTTTAATGCTGAGTGTTAAGCAAGGCGGCATCAAGTACCATTTTTTGAGTCTTTGATATGACTCAACTTGAGGTTGAACCCCTGTCTCCAGGACCATGAGCAAACACTCTATATACTAGGTCAATATAATAAATATATATGTGTTGTAAATGAATAATTTGTGGGTAAAATTATTTCTAAAAAAAGAATTCATTTGTTTGCATACAGTTAAATGGTTTCAAGTATTCTATGTAATACCAATAATTTAATTTAACATTAGTCATTTGCTTGTACACAGTTAAATGGTTCCAAGTATTGCTATTTATTGTTTGTACATAGTTAAATAGTTTTAAGTATTGCTATTTATTATTTGCACACAGTTAAAATGATTTCAAGTATTGCTTTTTATTGTTTGCACACAGTTAAATGGTTTCAAGTATAAGAAAGGATAAAATATTTCTATTTGAACAATATATGGAACTCTAACAGGCACTACCACTCTAGGTCAGAGTGGGCATGGGAGTAATGGATTTGAAAGTTGATTGGTTGGTTGGATTTTTTTTTGTAGGTTATTTAATGCCAAATCCATTTTTATACAAATAATCAGTTTGATTTCAAACAATTCAGTTTAGCATGAGTACACAGTTCAATTGTCAAAAATATTTCTATTTCAAGCTATTAAATTTAATCAAACAGTTCTATTTCAACCAATTCAGTTTAGTATAAGTATATATTTTGTTCACACACTTAAATATCAAAGCAGTTCTATTTTAAACAATTCAGTTTAGCATAAATACACAGTTTAGTTCTATTTGACCCATAGATAGAGCCTGATCAGGTGCTACTACTTCGGGCCAGAGTGAACTTGGGAGTGATGGCAACGAAGAGGTATTCTGCATTTCCCAAAGCTGCAGCATCACTGGAACCTCACCATCAGATTGTTTAGTGTCATATACAGGACACTGGGGGGGGCTTACTCCTCTGCAGAGGTGCAGTCGATGTATTCTGCAGCTCCAGTCAAATGAACTAGGCAATGAAAAAGGTACTCCACATTCCTCAAAGCTCCAGGACTGGAGCCTCACCATCAGATAGTTTAATGTCATATCCAAGACACTCATTGTGGAGGTAGAGGATCTTACCCTTCTGCAGAGATAGATTTGACATATTCTACAGCCCAACTGACTGGGCCACAAAACAATGTTCTGTGATGTTGTTTCAATAAAATGAAGGAATTTTAAATGGAATCTACATGAAATTCTTAACCCTTGTGGGTTATTTAATGCCAAATCCTGTTTATATATATATATATATATATGATTTGTAAGTGAATAGTTCGTAGGTAACTTTATTTTCAAACTTGTTAGAGATCATTTGTTTGCACACAGTTAAATGGTTTCAAGTATTGCTATTTAACACTAATAATACTATTTGATATCAATTATTTGTTTGCAAAAACACTAAAATATTTCAAAAATAAACTATTACCATTACTCCTAGTCCCACACCCCAAACACTCAACATGAATGTCAGGATGGATTTGGGCCAAAGTCGAATGTTACAAGTTTTGTGACCTATAGGTTGTTTAGGTCAAGGACTGCTCAGCCACTAGGATCTCACCCTCAAGCATTATAAGCTTCAGTACTAATCTTCAAATGACTTGTGATAAAAATTGGATTATTAGTTTACAAATTACAGTTATTTATGTGAAGCTACTGTTGTAAATTTTCAAAACAATGGTAAAATCTGAATTTCATGTGTTGATAAAGCATAGCTTTCTGATAGGAGAAAATACTATTCAAGCAAAGCAATGACTTGATAAGTGTTATTTGGACTCTGCTCCGTCAGAAACAACAGTTAAGAGGTGTTATGCTGACTTTAAACACGGCCATATAGACACAAATGATGCTGAAGGCCCAGGCTACCTAAATTTGGCAGTTATCCCAGAAAACACCTAAAAAAAACCCCACACAAACTCATTTTGGCTGATCATAAATTGAAGTTGTGTGAGATAGCAGAGGATTTAAAGATATCAGAAGACAGTGTATTCCCCATTTTGCATGAACAATGAGAAAGCTGTATTCAAAGTGGGTGCCACATTTGCTCACAGTCAATCAAAAACAAAAATGCGTCAACAATTCAGAGCGTTGTTTGCAACTGTTTCAATGCAAGAAAAAGGATTTGTTTGTTTGTTGGGTTTTATGGCATATCAACCTTTGTAGGTTATTTAACACCAAATCAATTTTTATGTAAATAATCAGTTTTATTTAAAACAATTCAGTTTAGCATGAGTACACAGTTTAATTGTCAAAAACATTTCTATTTCAAACTATTCAATCAGTTATATATAACAATTCCGTTTAGTGTAAGAACAGTTTCAATGTCAAAAACAGTTCAATTTAGCATAAGCACGCAATTTAAATGTAAGTACAGTTTAATTTTGAAAAACATTTCTATTTTGAGCTATTCAGTTTAGTCAAGCAGTTCTAATTCAGTTAAGTATAAGTACAGATTTTGTATACACACAGTTAAATGTCAAAACAGTTCTAGGTTAAACAATTCAGTTTAGCGTAAATACAGTTTCAATGTCAAAAAACAGTTCTATTTCAAATAATTCACTTTAGCATAAGCACGCAGTATAAATGTAAGTATGGTTTAATTGTCAAAAACATTTCAAGCTATTCAGTTTAATCAAACAATTCAGTTTAGCATAAGTATGCTGTTAGTTCTATTTAACCAATAGATAGAACCCTATCAGGTGCTACCATGCCAGGCCAGAGTGGACCTGAGAGCAATGGCAATGAAGGGTTGCTCCATATTCCCCAAGGTCCCAGCATTACTGGGACCTCACCATCAGACTGTTTAGTGTCATATTCAGCACACTCATGGGGGAGGTTTTACCCCTCTGCAGAAGTGCAGTCAGTGTATTCTACAGCCCCAGCCAACTGGGCAACAACAAAAAGGAGTTTTTGCATAAATACGGAACAATAGATGAAACATGGATCCACTACTTCACTCTAGAGTCAAACTGGCAGTCAGCTGAGTGGACAGCAGCAGGTAAATGATGTCCAAAGCGACTAAAGGCACAAACATCAGCAGGCAAGGTTTTGACCTCTGTATTTTCGGATACGCAAGGTATTTTGTTCATCAATTACCTTGAGAAAGGAAGAAGCATTAATAGTAAATAATATATAGCATTATTGATGCGTTTGAAGGAAGAAATTAAAAAAAAAACAAAAAAAAACAGTCTCAAATGGAGAAGAAAAAGTGCTCTTTCACTAAGACAATGCACTGTGTTATAAGTCGATTGCAACAATGGCAAATCTACATGAATTGCACTTTGAATTGCTTCTGCAACCACCCTATTCTCCAGGACTGGCCCACAGCGACTACTGGCTGTTTGAGGCACATTTTCAGGCCAAAGATAAATCATTCGACAAAAAGAGGCATTGAACTGTTAGAGAAGTGTTGGAATCAGTGTATCATCCTAAAAGGAGACTGTTGATGAATAAAGTCAAATTTTGCCTAAAAGTTGTTGTTTTATTAGTTAGGTGCAGAACTTATTGAGTGATGAGTTTATATATATATATATATATATATATATATATATATATATATATATATATATATGTGCGTGTGTGTGTGTTTATAAAAAAATAGCATTATATTTTTTAAAAAAACAATCTTTTGTGCATAATATGCAAATCTTATTTTGGTAAGTTATTACAATGTTTGTTATCTTGGTGTTTAGGTGTTTTTGTTTAATGACATATCAATCTCTATGGGTTATTCAATGCCATAGACATCTTTGCAGAAGAACAGCAGTGATACTATTTTCCCAAGGGTATTAGTCCGAAAATGGATGTAATAGCATGACTGGGGTTCAAACTCACTCACTCCACAAATCAAACACCTTAACTGGAGGGATAAGCAGGTTCATGCCTTTCCCAAGGTTATTAGTCCAAAAATGAATGTAATAGCATGATTGGAGTTAAAACTCACTTACTTTGAAGACTCAATCAAGCACTTCAGCCATTTCACCATGGGAACTCTCCTTTCTTGAAGTGAATTTCTAATTGTTTGATACATTTGCTAACAGGAATACTCATGTATAATGTACTTCTGACATTTGAATTGCTCTCTATGACATTGCAATATCTTCTGCCAAAATGTTATCTCCTCTCTAAGATACAATTACCAATTCACACATCAAGGACTCCAGTCATACACTCAACAAAACAATATAAACAGAAAACAAATCTATAGCCAGTCTTGACCAAAGATCATTATACACTAATATTCCTTATAACAAATTTAATTCATGTTTAAAAACTTGACTAAAAAAAATATTACATTAACTTTCCCTGTTAACAAGATAATTAAAATTTACACATTATGTATGAAACATTGCTTCTTTTTCAATAGAACAGTATTTTTTATAAACAAAAATTTGGTATAACGATGGGTTCACCTCTTAGTGGGATCCTTGTTTAGCCAGAGTTTTTGTTGTTGTTAGCGAGGAGAGAGAAGTTTGTTTGAGTTTAGCGAGGAAGATGGTGTAACGTGTGTGTGATTACGTTGTGTTGGTTACATCCTTGCTTAGTGTTGTTAGTCCCCTCGCTAGGTTGTAGGGGTAAATAAAGGTAGAATGATGAAGAAGTAAGATGGCGAGAGTCGAAATGTGTTTAAGGATAAGGTTTTTATTTGCAGCATGGAATATTGGGTTTGCTTTTGGTGCTGCAAGACTCGTAGAGTTTAAGCTTGTTAGTATTGAGACAAAATGGCGTTATGAGATGTTGAGAAGGTTGTGACGGCAGCGTGTGTCGTCGGACATGTGAGGGATTGTGTTTTTTTGCATTTTGACAAAAGACATTGTTGCAGTTGTAGGAATTGAACTTTGGATGTCACCGTGTAGTTTTGTGTGTCTGGTATTTGGGGAGAGTATGTGTTATCTCCATTAAGGTGGACCAGAGGTGAATTGAGAGCTAGCGTGTCGAGAGCGGGATTACGCTCAGATCGACATAGCCAATTTTGGGGTGACATAAAGTTGTGCCTGTGCGAGGCATGTTGAATGCATCTAATTTATATTCAACTGGGATTCCTTATAAGGAATGCATAAATTAGATGGGTTCCCTCGTGTATCCATGTTGCTGCTGCTGCTGCTATTTAAGAGCCGCAGTGAGATGTCTGCATTGGGCGGCATTGTCCAGCTAAAAAGCATCGCTATTGAAGAACGGCCAGTGTGACGTCTGCACTGGTTGGCGTTCTCCAGCCAAAGAGACTGTGTTTGGCAGCTTACAAGATTTGAAAGTGTTTGGCAGCTTACAAGAAATGAAAGTCCGGGGTGAATAGGATAAGTCATCCTGATTGGGTGAAATTAAGTGTCAAATTAAATTGCACGCCAAACCAAAATACGAAATTTTCCCCTTATTCTACAGTTGCATACCTTTTCCTTGAATTTCTTGAAACTGGTTTCTTTAAATTCATAAAACCCAAAGATTATATATGAAATTTACATATAATACTTTTCTACTTTACAATAATATTCTTTTATGAAATATGTTGAATTGTGTAATTTGAAAATCAAAACACTTATTAAAACACTTATCACACTAGAAGCAATTGAAAGTGTTTTATTCATATGTTGGTGCTTCACAAGAGTTGAAACAATGCAGCAGCAGCCGCCTCTCAAGATCTCTGTTGAGTTTTTCAGATTATAGTTTGAAAACACTTAACATTTGGATATATTAAAAAAAAATATAGTGAAACCATGGCTTGAACGATGGAACAGAAGATCTTTTGGGTTACAAAACTAAGTTTTTCAAGATTTATTCAAGGAAGATACTGAAGGAAGTTCCATTTCAACACATTTCTAAATAGGAATCAAATTTTCAAGTAGATTAAGAAGTTTGAACAAGTCCTGGTGGCAGCACCCCACAAGGCACCAACTATACGGCCACCTGCCTCCCATCATGAAAACTATCCAAGTCAGACGAACCAGACATGCAGGACACTGCTAGAGAAGCAGGGACGAGCTCATAAGTGATGTACTCCGATGGACCCCCACATATGGCCAGGCAAAAGCAGGATAACCAGCTCGAACATACATACAGCAGCTATGTGAGGATACGAGATGTAACCCTGAAGACCTGCTAGAGGCAATGAACGATAGGGAGAAGTGGCGACAGAGGGTCAGGGATATCCGTGCCTATGGCACGACATGATGATGAAGTCTTTGATAACAATCCAAACACCTAAGAATGTCATCAGGGCTCAAGAGTCTATCATTTCAACCGTGCTTTTCAGAAGCAGAAAATCTCACCTCAAATAAAGAAGTAAACAGAGAGCCAAATGAGGGATCAGTGCAAACACAGTCGAGCAGAGTCATAAAATGGCCTGCAAGATATGCAGAATAAAAATAACCACCCCCACCTTTCAACCAAGGACATATCCCATCCTTTCTCTTACCACATGCACATACACAAAAAGACATATAAAAAGAAAAAAGAAATGAAAAGAAATAAACATAAAAACAAAAGAAAAACAATTCTCCTTTGTCTTATAAAGGGGGAGATGTTACACACTCTTCCTGTCCCCTTTCACTTTATGACCCCCTTGTCTGGGTAACTCTCTGAATAGGAAGAAACCCACTTTCTCTACAACAATGGAGAAATAAAGTCGTCATTCTTCCTAGCTCAGTACTGTTTTCACCTTGCATTAACATTTACACACGTAACATATGCTAGGACTCCTCTTGAAATATTTTGGTTTACGTTTGATACTAAATAGTTGCAGATCATTAAATGTTATTCTTTTATCCTCCAATAAATGTATTTTTCCTTACTCTATCAGTTGTGGCCTTTAATTTGTGCCTGATCATTTTCTTTCAAAAATTATGAAATATAAAATATATATATATATATATATATATATATATATATATATATATATGTGAGAGTATTTGACAATTTTTGAACAATTTTGAACCCGTCTAATGGTGAAAACAACATAAAATCTTGAATTTCATATAAAGAAACAGTATTGTAAAAAGACCGTCGAAATAAATCTATAATGGATCTCATCTGTTCGGTTTTACCCGATATTATAGATACATTTTGCCCAGCATGTGAATCTTTTTTATATACTTATATATATATCTATATATTCTTATATATTCATAGTCGTGTATTGAGCATTCTATTTGAATATATTAATGCTATGGATTTTTCCTTTTAAGTCTAGTCAAAAACTTAATTTACACATATAAATTTTTCACCTACTTTTATAACTCAGGTGGCAAGAAAAAACCCCAGACGATACAATTTGTAAATTGAAAAAAAAAAAAAAATCCCACTGATAACAAGGAAAAAGAAAATTCAATAAAATAAAAAAAAAAAAAAAAAAAAAAAAAAAGATTAAAAACATCTTTACCGTTTAAAAATAATCAACCAGCAACACAATATCTCGCCAGAGTTACTCAAGCAAATATGTAAAAGTGCTCAATATACTAAGTAGAGCAAAACTAAAATACCTACAGAGCCAGAAGTAATCTACCTAGGTTTTATTTAGCGGATCATGAAGCTAATTCTGACTAAAGAGGGTTGACCCAAATGATATCTCAATAATACAGCGGCCATCAGAAAGAAAATTAGCACCAAAACAAGACAGCAAAAAACTACACAAATTCATATACGAGGATCATTAAATAAGTTTCCAGACTTTTTTTGTATGGGGACTTTTATTGATAGTACACACATGAAACTCTAGTCCCCTTTGAAGTAATCTCCTCCAGCTGCAATGCTCTAATTGTACCGTTCTAACAACTTCTGCAAAGCCCCATGGAAGTCCTCTTGTGTGACCGTGTAAATGACCTTCATCACAGCCTCTTTCATTTCCTGAATTGTCTCATAACAACAGCCTCTGAGCTTAGGGAATAACGTCACAGGGACCAAGGTCTGGACTACAGGGAGGCTGAGGAACTGTCCTGATGCCCATCTTGGTCAAATAGTCTGTGACAAGGATGGAGTCGTGGACTGGTGCATTGTCCAGGTAGAAATGTTACTGACTCGATTTGAAGAGTACTGGCCTCTTCCGACGGAATCTCTTCCTGAACTCCCTTAAAACCTCAACATAGTATTCCTTGTTGACTGTCTGTTCACTGGGAGCCCAGTGCATGTAGAACTTGCCAGTGCTGTCAAAAAAAAAAAAGGATCATCAAAAATTTGTGGGTGGATTTTCTCTGTCTGGCCTTCTTGGGTCTGGGAGAGCCAGCATGCTTCCACTGGGAACTCTGTCTCTTGCTCTCTGGGTCATAGCAGTAGATCCAGCATTCATCGCATGGTATTTTTTCCAAGTTAAAAACAGAATTTTACAGCATATCGTTCTTCTAAAGTCCAGATTGCATTTTTGAAATTCATCAGCTATCACAATCAGGCTTTAGTAGGATATATTCCAATTTCTGCTGTAGCAGTTCATTTAAACCTGAAATCATAAAAATTGATCAGTCATCTCATAAGATGTATAGCAATAACATACTGAATTTTCAAGAGTCTACAATAACTTTAAATGCCTGTACAAAAAAAGTCTGGAGGCTTATTGAATGCACCACATATATATTTACTTGATATAAATTATATATATATATATATAAGGTAACAGAAAAAACATAATCCAAATAAATGAATATATCATGATGTAAAGTTGACATTAACGTTTCGGTTTCAGTAACCATCATCAGGACTTGGATATCAAAATAGTTCACATAGCGATGAATGCTTGCTGAGATGACAGGAGCAAATGAGAAATATACAACGAAAAGATACATAAATGTCCACATAATTTAAAAGTCATTAGAACATGTCTGGCACGTGGAAAAATATCTGAAGATAATGGATTTCCCAAAGAAATGAAAACAAAACCACCTGTTTATTGAGAAATATGCAACAAGTAAGTTTTCATATGTATAGATCGTTTGGAATCATCCATGTTAAATGTTATGTAAGATTGTGTTTGGTATTTGTTTTTCCGAAAAGACAGTATGAAAGTAAACATGGATAAAATCCGACAGTATAAAGGTAACAGAAAAAAAAGAAATATATATATATATATATATATATATATATATATATATAATCTTTACCTGTTTTTCTCCCATTACCATTTTTATACATTAAAAAAGAAATTTTTTAAAAATTTTATAGACATATGATTTGACATACATTTTATTTTATTTAACATACATACAGCAGCTATGTGATGATACAGGATGTAACCCTGAAGACCTGCCAGAGGCAATGAATGATAGGGAGACGTGGAGAGAGAGGGTCAGGGATATCCGTGCTAGCCGCACGACATGATGATGATGATGAACAATATATTTAATCAATATGTATGATATATTCACTCGTTTCATTTTCTTCCTTCTTCTCTCTCGCCACATTCCCCTGCCTATCTCTTTTATATCCTTATCTCTCATTCTTCCATTATCTTCTCTTCTCTTCTTTCCTTCCTTCTCCTCCTTTTAATATCTCTGGTGATGTTTTTAATTGTTCTACATCATTGTCTTAAACAGTCACATGACATATTTTTAAACATGAATGCTGATTTATTGATCACACAGTTTCCTCTTTCTTTGTATATTTAATATTTCCTCTTTGTTTTTTGTTTTATGGCATATCAACATTTGTAGGTTATTTAACACCAAATCCATTTTTATGTAAATAATCAGTTCTATTTCAAACAATTCAGTTTAGTTAAGTGAACAAATTAATTGTAAAAAAACATTTCTATTTCAAACTATTCAGTTTAGTCAAATAGTTCTAATTCAAACAATTCAGTTTAGCCTTAGTACAGTTTCAATGTCAAAAACAACTCCATTTCAAACAATTCAGTTTAGCATAAGTACACAGTTTAGTTCTATTTGACTCATAGATTGGACCCTATCAGGTCCTACCATTCCAGGACAGAGTCGACCTGGGAGCAATAGCAATGAAGGGGTACTCCATATTCCCCAAAGCACCAGCATTACTGGAACCTCACCATCAGATTATTTAGTGTCATATCCAGGACACTATTTGTGGGGGTCTTACTCTCTGCAGAGATGTGGTCAGTGTATCCTGCAGATAGGGTCCTATCAAGTACCATAACTCTCGGCCAGAGTGGACCTTGCAGCGATGGCAATGAAGGGGTACTCCACATTCCCCAAAGCTCTAGCATTACTGGAACCTTACCATCAGTTTGTTTAGCGTCATAACCAGGACACACGTTGGGGAGGTGGAGGTCTTACCTCTCTACAGAGAAGCACTTGGTTTATTCTACAGTCTCAGCTGACTGGGAAATCCTTGTTTTTTATTTTATCAAACATCCTTAGATGATTTGACATCATCTTTTCCTAGTCCTGATAATGGTTCATTTGAACCGAAACGTTAAAGCCTTGACTTACTTTTATATAGCTTTCTTATTTTTGAAATTACCTAATCATTCAATTTTCTAATTCTTTCTCTACATATATGTTGCGTGTGATACTGACAATAATATTCCTTATGGAAAATTGATTATCTTCTAAACTAAAGACGCCATGATTTTATCATTTCTAGTCAAACATCCTCCAATTAAAACGGATATTATTAAGTATCATCTATTTACTAATGAAAACTACAAGAGTGTTGTTTGTCATTTTGGATAAGTTCAGGAAGTAGCACTCCACAAAACTGCAGTTTTACAACCACTTACCTCCCATCTCAAAAATTATCTAAGTAAAACAAAGACGATATGCTAGACCCTATTGGAGAAGCGGGACACACTCATGAAAGATGTTTTCTTGTGGTTTCTTACACATGGACACATCAGTGTTAGCCAACCAGCAAAGATATCTACTCTGTGTGGACACTGGATGCAGTCTAGAGGACCTAACAATAGGGATGGTGAGAGAGAAAGTCAAGGTAATCCATGCTATCAGCACAATTGATGATAATTTATTACGAATTTCTACAGCAGTGAAACTTTGTAACCGAAAACGAAATTGCACTAATATACTTTCAGAATGTATTGGACAGTTTGGTAATAAATGGCCTGAGAGACCGGAGTTCAATCCCAGATCGAGTCATACCAAAGATTAAAAAAAATGGTACTCGATGCTGCCTTGCTTAACATTCAGAATGATAAGGTAAGGATCAAGGTTAAAGCAGAGCAATTCAGAGAATGGAGTAGCGCCCTCCCCTACACCTCGGGGTAGTAGCTATCGAAAAAGGAGCCTTCTGGTAACCCTCGACTAAGGTTGCCAACTTTACTTTATACTTGACTTGGCAATAAATACCTAATGATATTCGTTTTGTTTGTATAATAATTTACAGGAAATAGAAGCCTGGTGGTTTTGTCGGGAAGAAAATTAACTTTTTATATAGAAATTGTTAGCAGGTGAACTTACTCATGAATTTATTTAAGCTTTGCAAACTTTTACTGATTTGATGAATTGTATTGAGAAAAAAAATGAAGTAAGATTTTTTTAATTCATTGTATATTCTAAATAATACATATAGTAAATTAGGTTAAAAATATGAGCCCAATTAAGATTGAGGATTTAGAGTCAACTCTAATATATAAATCAGCTCATTGGCCTAGTGGGTAGAGTGTTCGCCAACGGTCCGGGAGACTGGGGTTCAATCCCAGGTCGCATCATACCAAAGACTTTAAAAATGGTACTTGATACTTCCTTGCTTAACACTCAGCAATATAAGGTACGTATCTAGGGTAATTTGGAGCAATCCAGGGAAAGGAGTAGCGCCCTCTCCTACACCTTGGTGTAGTAGCGATTGAAAAGGGAGTTTTCGGGTCGACCTCAACTACGGTCGCCAACTTATAACTAATATATAATTTGCATATAACACCAACTTCACAAGGACATTCTATTACAAGATATGTAAATTCCAGGCCATTGGCCTAACGTGTAGAGTGTTTGCCAATGGTCCAGAAGACCAGGGTTCAATCCCAGGTCAAGTCATACCAAAAACTCAAAAAAAATGGGACTTGATGCTGCCTTGCTTAACACTTAGCATTATAAGGTAAGGAGCAAGGGTAAAGTGGGGCAATCCAGGGAATGAAATAGAACCCCCCCCCAAAATGCCTCGGTGTTGTAGCTGTTGAAAACTAAGGTCACTAACTTTACTTACTACTTATAATTTGAAAATCTATTGTTACGTCACAAGTCATTAACACAATGTTACTCTAATTTTCAAAACACGTGTGTAAAAAGAACCCCCACACACACATGTTAATATATATATATATATCATATTTACCCAACCCCTCCGCACGGGCAGGATATGACACAAGGTCAATTTTTTAAGCGGAGTTTAACAGGTTTTGAATTCAGAGTTTTCCTTCTCCTAGACTAGTTGCC
>CAUZXS010003123.1:0-97500 GCA_963585895.1 Sepioteuthis lessoniana
AGCAATGGTTAAATAGCAGTGCATAGAGAGATCTTTAACTTTGCGATGGCAACCAGTCAAGGAGAAGGAAAATTCTGAATTCAAACCTGTAAATCACCGCTAAATAAATTAACCTCGTGTCACATCCTGCTTGTGCGGAGGGGTTGGTAAACACACACACACACACACACACACACACGTGTATATATATATATATATATATATATATATATACACACGAAGGTCATTCAATGAATGAGTTGAATTTTGCCTATGGAGTTGGCAAAAGCAAACACTCTGTAAAATTGCACCTTTTCAAGGAAACCAATGGTGAGAAGTCCTTTCGTGTCCTCGAACACTGTCAGTATCACCTTCTTTTCTGACCACTGCACCCGAAACTTTTTCTTTACTGGTGAGTCGGTATCTTTCAACTCTATGGGCTGTTTTTTCAACTCAGTCTCCTCGTGTCAAATCAATGATTAGTCCATTTGTAAACATTTTTTGACTGAAACATACTTCTCCAGACACATCAGACATTCTTCTGTAAATTTCACATGGTTTTCACGGCAAAATTTTTTTGACAGACCTGCAGCGTTCAATTTGATTTGGCACCATTTTGAATAGCCTCAAAACAAACATTTTTAGTGAAATTAAAATAATTTTGGTAACAAACCAATTCAAAACATTGCGGAGTTTATATTTATGGAAAAAATTCCGTAAAAAATGTTCTACTTATTCTCTTTATTTATTGAATGACTTTCGTATATATACATATATATGCCTAAAGTATTTGAGATAGATATATATATATATATATAAGTAAGTAAAGTTGGCGACCGTAGTCGAGGATGACTAGAAGGCTCCTTTTTCAATATCTACTTTCCCTGGATCGAACCCAGGTCTTTCGGACCATTGGCGAACACTCTACCAACTAGGCCAATGATACATTACTTTATATATATATATATATATATATATATATATATATATATATATATATATATATATATATATATATATATATATATATATATATATATATATATATATATATATATATATATATATATATATATAAAAAATACTTTTGGCATATATATGAAAGTCATTCAATAAAGAGAATAAATATAACATTTTTGGATTGGCGTTTGAGTCAACCGGGTTTCGATCCCAGCTTCGGGAATCTAGTCTGTCTAGCCACACTAAAGAGTTCTGATAGAACGAAACAGATCTGTGGATAACAATATATATACATATTTATATACTAAAGTTTAGGTACTATGTATTTGATATAATTTGTCTGGTATGACACAAGGACAAAATAATTAGGTCCATTATTTGGAACGATGTCAGTAAACTAGCAATAATCTATATTTCTAGCTCGTTTACCATAACTTACACTTGTCTTGATGAGACTGATTGGGTAGAAAATCTTTTGAATTTTAACTTAGTTCTTTTGAAATAAAACTCAAAACTGAGTGAAGTAACTCTTTTATTGATAATATATAGATTATGTCAAAATCACTTTTTTAACAGCTTTTAACATATCCCTCCCCCCCCCCTCCCCGTGATGTACAGTGGGAATGTTTAAAGTAAGTTGGCAAAAATGCTAAATTTTTTATTAACTTCTCTCGATAATTGAAAACTTTTTTTTTTTTTTTTTTTTTTTTCTGATATGAAAATATCTTGAAAGTTGTTTTCCGATAGTCACGACCAGTTGTATAACAATGTGGCTTTTATTTGGTTTAGGTTCTTTATTTAACGGCATATCAACCTTCTTGGGTTATTTAATGCTGAAGCTATCCTTTTAGAAGAACTGTAGTGATACTATTTAACCCATAGCTAGCGCAATATAGGACAGAGTAGATGATAAGCGAAGGACAAAAATGAGGGCCGAGCTGCGAGTAACATTCCACAAGGACTTGTCTGGTGAGAAGTACGAATAAATTTGTTGAATGAATTAATTCATATATGAAAAGGGCATTTTGTAAAACAAATTATGGAAATGCAAAGAAAAGATTTCTTTTTCTTTTTACTATGGATTTAATTAGTAATTTTACTAATAAATTAGGTTATTTTTTTGCAAGTATGGTCACCACTAAAAATTAATTATAGATACCTCCAGTTGAGGTACAGTTATCTGGTTTATCTCGCAGACAATTGACAGTAACTTCGATTACAACTAAAATCTATTGTAGACATCCATGCTTGAGCGATACTTATTAGGCTGATTGTTTGGTTTTTATGGTCGGTTATTTAACGCCAGATCCATTTTTATGAAAATACTTCTATTTCAAACAATTCAGTTTAGGATAAGAACACAGTTTAAATGTAAGTACAGTTTAATTGTGAAAAACAATTCTATTTCCAGCTATTCAGTTTACTCAAGCAGTTCTAATTCAGCCAATCTAGTTTAGTATAAGTTCAGATTTTGTTTACACACAGTTAAGTGTCAAAACAGTTCTATATTAAACAAATCAGTTTGGTGTAAGTACAGTTTCAATGTCAAAAAACAGTTCCATTTCAAATAATTTAGTTTAGTATAAGCACGCAGTTTAAATGTGAGTACGGTTTAATTGTGAAAAACATTTCTATTTCAAGCTATTCAGTTTAGTCAAACAATTCAGTCCAGCATAAGTATGCCGTTAGTTCTATTTAACCCATAGATAGGGCCCTATCAGGTGCTACCACGCCGGGCCAATGGACCTGGGAGCAATGGCAATGAAGGGGTGCTCTACATTCACCAAAGCCCCAGCTACACTGGAGCCTCATCATCAGATTGTTTAGTATCATATCCAGGACACTCATTGGAGGGGGAGTCTTACCCCTCTGCAGAGGTGCAGTCGGTGTATTCTACAGCCTTCACAGCCGATCAGGCTTGGCTTTCAAATAATTCTTTGTAATTCAAGTTCTCCTTTAAAAATCAAATATCGACCCCAATATTTGAACGAGATTTATCTGGCTTGTCTCACAGACAGTTACTAGTAAGTTTGGCCATTATCAAAAATATATCATAGACACCTACAATAGAGTGATATTCGTCAAACTATTCTCGCAGACCATTGCTCGTAATTTTAGTCACCACCAAAAATCCATTATAGACACCTGTATTAGAGCGATACTTATCTGACTAGTCTCGCAGACCATTGCTAGTAAGTTGGGGGTTTGCAGATTAGTTTTGCAGACTGTTGTTAGTAAGTTCGATTAGGAAATATTTGAGCAGAAAAAATGCACATTACTCTTTTCTTTGTTCTTTGATGGAACAAAAGAAAACCAATCGCTTTTAAATCAACTAAGATGGAACGTTTTTATAGAAATCCTGCTTTCTACAGAGCCAACGTTCCAACATCAACAAGCCAACTAGAGGAAATTAATCGTGATTCCGTTATCGCATGTCAACCAAGATAACAAAGATATTCCAGCTTATTATCTGTTACTGATACAGTCTTTACGAGTGGATCTTTTCTGTTCAGACCTCTCAACCTGCACAGCTATCTACAAAGCACTGATCCTGTACTGAGATGATCTTTAGACGCAAAGAAGATTAACGTTACTGTCATCTTTATATCCCAATGGGTGTGAGCAAAAAATAACGAGAAAGATGACATTAAATGTCCGTTTTAAGTCGAATGGATGTGGTTTGTTGTATGTAATATCCACGACTAACTTCCACTTTAGACAAATGCACTTTAAATAAACACTTAATGCATATATATATAAGTTGCAACTTTGGATGCAGAAGAATGCTCCATTTCGAACGTCCGGTCAGAATTCTTTTAAAGGGTCTTGTTTTCTCTTATACGAAGAATGTCATTCTCAAGACACTTTGAACTTGTTTTAGATTTTCTAGACTATTCTTTTCTGAAGTTATCAGCATTTTGATTTTGAGTTCATTATTCCATATAGTTTATAGAATATTCGCTTTAATTTTATTATTTTTAATACAACTAGTGTAATTTGTGAAAATTCCACGGTTTATTTACTACGTAGAAATAATATTATACAATAATAAGTCTTAGATAGATAGATAGATAGATAGATAGATAGATAGATAGATAGATAGATACGTGGTGCATTCAATAAGTTTCCAGACTTTTTTGTACAGGCATTTAAAATTATCGTAGACTATTGAAAATTCACTATGTTATTGCTATACATCTTATGAGATGACTGACAAATTTTTATGATTTCAGATTCAAATGAACAGTTACAGCAGCAATTGGAATACACCCTACTAAAGCCTGATTGTCACAGCTAATGAATTTCAAAAATCCAGTCTGGACGAGAGGACACTTTAGAAGAACGATATGCAATAAAATTGTGATTCGAGCATCAGTTTTTGAGTGGCATAAGAGATTCAAGGAAGGCTGTGAATCTGTGAGGGAGGATGAGAGGTGTGCGGGGAGTAAGGAAGTCAATACACAAGAGTTGATTGGCCAAAGGGTTAAGGTTAGGGTTACTATGTTGAGGTTTTAAGGGAGTTCAGGAAGAGATTCATTGGGAAGAGACCAGCACTGTTCAAATCGGGTCAGTGGCATTTCCACCAGGACAATGCACCAGTCCACAACTCTATCCTTTGTCTCAGACTATTTGAGCAAGATGGGCATCAAGACAGTTCCTCAGCCTCCCTACAGTCCAGACCTTGCTCCCTGTGCCTTTTGGTTATTCCCTAGGCTCAGAGGCTGTCGTTATAAGACAATTGAGGAGATGAAAGAAGCTTTGACGGTGGTCATTGACACGCTCGCACAAGAGGACTTCCATCGGGCCTTCTAGAAGTTGTTGGAACGGCACAACAAGTGGATTGCAGCCGGAGGAGATTACTTCGAAGGGGAAAAGAGTTTCATGTTTGTACTATCAACAAAAGTGCCCATGCGAAAAAAAAAAGTCTGGAAACTTATTTAATGATCCTTGTAGATAGATAGATAAAACTAATACATGACTAAATATTATAGATATATCTATATAACTAAATATTATATATTAAACTGAAACTTAATATTCCGTACATATATATAATTTTCTTGTATTGTATTAACTTAGAGGGGTATTACAGTGCGAGATAATAATTATAATAGCCCTCTAAATTAATACTACACAATAAAATAAAATAATTTGGGCAGTGCTTCAAGTAAATTGCTATATATATATATATATATATATATATATATATATATATATATCACTAAATATTATATCACTAAAACTAAATATTATATTGTGTATATATATATATACTGATACTAAATATTGTATTTCATATATATATATACATATATATATGTGTGTGTGTGTGTGTGTGTGTACTTAATTATTATATAGCAAAAACTGAATATTGTATATTATATATATACATAAACAATATTAATTTTTTGCTATAGATAGATCATATTTCATAGTATATATATATATATATATATATATATGCTATGAAATATGATATATATATATATATATATATATATATATATATATATTTAGTTTTAGTAAAATATATTATATTTAATTTCATATGTATATATATATAGAAAGTAAAGTGGGCGACCGTAGTCGTGGGTGACTTGAAGGCTCCCTTTTCAATGGCTACTACACCAAGGTGTAGGGGAGGACGCTACTCCTTTCTCTGGACTGCTTCACTTTACCCTTGATCCGTACCTTATGATGCTGAGTGTTAAGCAAGGAAGCATCAAGTACCTGTTTTTTAGTCTTTGGTATGACTCGACCTGAGATTGAAAGTTAAATTAATACATATAACTAAAACTAAATATTTGATTAGTGAATACTTATATATGAGATGCAATAGTGTTGTATTCTGGTTAGTGAACACAAGTAGTAGTAGTAGTAATAATAAGACAAACCACGATATGTGAGGAAAAAGTTATATTTACAGGAAAAGTATTTACAAGAGAGTGACTGTTAGTAATAAGAACATAGGATTAGTGATAGAGTAATGATATACTTCAACAATAGGAACGGCTCTTCTGGTCTGACTTGATGGCTTATCCAGACTGATCTCCGCTACTGCCATATATGGCAGATGGGACAGCTCATTATGCTGAAAAGGTCGGTGATACCCAACAAATAGTTAGCTTAATTTATATATATATATATATATATATATATATATAAACTGAAGTTGGCAACCTTAATCGAGGGTGACCTGAAGACTCCCGTTTCGCCGAGGTGAAGGGGGCGGCGCTACTCTATTCCCTGGATTGCCCCACTTTACCCTGGACACTTACCAGTGAATGCTGTGTTAAGCAAGGCGGCATGAAGTACCATTTTTGAGACTTTGATATGACTCGACCTGGGATTGAACCTCGGTCTCCCGGACTATTGGTTGGTTGGTTCTTTGGGTTTTATGGCATATCAACCTTGGTTGGTTATTTAACGCCAAATCCATTTTTATACGAATAAACAGTTTTTTTTCAAACAATTCAGTTTAGCATAAGTACGCAGTTTAATTGTCAAAAACATTTCTTATACAAGCGATTCAGTTTAGTCAAACAGTTCTAATTCAGCTAATTCAGTTTAATATAAGTATAGATTTTCTTTACACACAGTTAGATGTCAGAACAGTTCTATATTAAACAATTCAGTTTCGTGTAAGTACAGTTTCAATGTCAAAAACAGTTCCATTTTAAGCAATTCAGTTTATCGTAAATACACAGTTTAATTGTCAAAAACATTTCTATTTCAAGCTATTCAGTTTAGTCAAACAGTTCTAATTCAAACAATACAATTTAGCATAAGTATGCAGTTTAGTTCTATTTAACCCATAGTTAGGGCCCTATCAGGTGCTACCATTCCGAGCCAGAGTGGATCTAAGAGCGATGGCATTCCCCAAAGGTCCAGCATCACTGGAATCTCATCATCAGATTGTTTAGTGTCATATCCAGGACACTCCTTGGGGGTTTCTTACCCCTCTGCAGATGTGCAGACCATGTATTCTACAGCCTCAGCCAAGTGGGCAAAACTAAATATTGTATATATATATATATATCATCAGCACCATCAAGTCGCGCTGACAGCTGGGACTGCCCTGACTTTTTTGCCTTTCATCCAAATCATCCATCACTCTTGGGAGGTCCTCTAGGCTACATCCAATATCCACAAAGCTAGATGGGAACTACACAAGAATGCTACGCAAAATTCTTGAATAAATCCTGGAAGAAACACATCATAAAATAGTAGTTGTACAGCCACCTACCTCCCATCTCCCTAACAATCCAAGACTGCTGTTGAAGTAAGGACGAACTCAGAAGCGGCATATTTTAATGGACTGAAACACAAAAACGTGCCAGTGTTGACTGACCAACAAAGACAAATATACAACTAAATATTGTATATATATATATATATATATATATATATATATATATATATATATATATTATACATATATAAATAAATGTTGCATTCGCCCATAGTCCGGAAGATCGGGGTTCAATCCCAGGTCGAGTCATACCAAAGACTCGAAAAATGGTACTTGATGCCGCCTTGCTTAACACTCAGCATTATAAGGTAGGGATCAAGGGTAGAGGGGAGCAGTCCAGGGAATGGAGTAGCGCCCTCTCCCACACCTCGATGGAGTAGCTATTCAAAAGGGAGCCTTCGGTTCACCCTCGACTACGGTCACCAACTTTACTTTCCAGGGAATGGAGATGCTCCCTCCCCTACACCTCGGTGTTGTAGCTATTAAAAAGGGAGCCTTCGGGTCACCCTCGACTAAGGTCGCCAACTTTACTATATATATTTATATATGGTGCATGATATATATATATATATATATATATATATATATATATCATGCACCATATATATATATATATTGTCATTCACAGACAGACTGTTTCGTTGTATCACAACTCTTCAGTGTCGCTAGACACGTAGGACACTTGAAGCTGGGATCGAAACCCGCCCAACTTTACGTTAGACAGTATCAGACCGCTCGGCCAACAAGCGTAGCATGTCAGCTATGGAATTATAAGGTAGTGAGTACTAGCTTTCGTTTGTTTACATTTTATACCTTACCGGATACCAGAGGGCTCAATTCGTTCGAAGAGCTTTATGTTGCATAATATATATATATATATATATAAATTTTGCTTAATATAAATATATATGTGTGTGTGACCGTAATCCAACGAAAATAGCACTACTTAGGATGATTCTTATTAGAGCACTACTCTTAAAGTAATCAAACATTGAGCAATTTAAAGTTCAATTTGAAATTGAATGATAATTTTGTAGTGTCATGATTCGCGTAGATTGCCATTCTTCAAGCATTTAAATTGTCTATATAACGTATGAAGGGTTAATTAGAACCCTTCGCTTCTTCCTAAATAGAAGCATCAATATCATCATGGACCGCTGTTACAACAGGAATCCAACGGGTTCACAGGCCGTTTAATAAATTTTTAAAAAAAAAAAAGGTTGAAATTAAAGAATAAAAAGGGTTTTGTAAATTTTGTTGGTTTATTTGAGAAATCGGATTAAACATTCAAAAACACGTCGTTTTGAATTGAAAATAAAGCGTAGTCAGTTTAGGAATGTTTTTTTTTTTAAGAGAACCGCTCAGTAACTTATCAGACGACATACATTCACGTAAAAAATTAGAGGTTCGATATGTTACTCACGGCTAAAAATTTGATTTACACAGTTTTTTCTTTCTTTCTTGGCTAAAGCTCTCACTTATTGCTTACATGAAACTATGGCCTTACGCATTTGGAGTCAACTAATCAACGTAGATTGTTTTCAAACTTCATAATGCCCAAGGACAAGCTTTGCTTTCTAAGCATTCTTCGTTTTGGAAGGACTTGAATAAAATATCGTCTGCCATTGAAAACGAACGAACTTGTTGACCTTAGTATGTGCTTCTCTGTTCTCGGAAAGATAAAATTACTTGATAACTGCACCTGACGAATGTTATAGAGTTTGACATGTTAGAAATAGTCTGACTTTGCTTGGAAACTGATAACAATACAAAACAACATAAAACGGAAAAAATAGAGAATTCGAGTGAAAGAATGTTAAAAATTGATCTTAATACAATGACAAATGCAACATTAATAATAATATAATGTTTTTGTTTTTCGGGGTTTGGTATTGTTTTCTGTTGTTTTGGGGTTTGTTTTTGTTGTTGTTGTTTTTTTAAGTTTTTTATTCATTTTTATTTTTTTGTCTCTTTTAAACAGGCACTAAAAAATTCTTTTTTATTATCTTTGATTTATGTATAAAATTTATCAGGAAATTTCTCAAGACTGAATTAAAGAAAGAATAAAAAAAACAGGTTTCCAATGAACGATGATATTTTAAGCCAAAGTTGAACACTGCAGGGGAATATTAACACACTCAAACTCACAGACATACACACGCATGCGCATATGTATACGAGAAGCCCTGAAACGTTCTCGGCCTAAGCAAAGAAGGAATTACACTCTTATTCTTTTTTATTACTTTTTTCTTGGCCAAGTGTATCGATTATTTGTAAGTTTTATGCCACTAGGACGTTCCATTTTTTTTTTTTTTTTGTTGGTAGAACCGAGAACTTATCACCACTCAAATATGGAGGGAGAGAAGGAAAATCATTCCATGAATAAGTTTAATTTTTACCTATGGGGTTGGCAAGATGAAGCACTGTTTAATTTCACCTTTTTCTAGAAAATCAAAAGTGAAGCGGCCATCCATGTTCCAGAACATTGTCAGCGTCACCTCCTTTACTGACCGCTGTGCACGGAACTTTTTCTTTAGCGGAAAGTCAATGTGTTTTCACAACATGGACTGTCTTTTCGATTCAGTCTTGTAAACTTTGGTTGGTTTGTTGGGTTTTATGGTATATCAACCCTTGTAGGTTATTTAACGCCAAATCCATTTTTATGTAAATAGTCAGTTTAAATAATTCAGTTTAGCATGAGTACACAATTTAATTATCAAAAACATTTCTATTTCAAACTATTCAGTTTATTCAAACAGTTATATATAACAATTCAGTTTAGTGTAAGTACAGTTTCAATGTCAAAAACAGTTCAATTTCAAATAATTCAGTTTACCATAAGCACGCAGTTTATATGTAAGTACGGTTTCATTGTCAAAAACTTTTCTATTTCAAGCTATACAGTTTAATCAAACAATTCATTTTAGCATAAGTATGATGTTAGTTCCATTTAACCCATAGACAGGGCCCTACCAGGTGCTACCATACCGGGCCAGAGTGGACCTGGGAGCAATGGCAATGAAGGGGTTCTCTGTATTCCCCAAGGCCCCAGCATTATTGGGACCTCACTATCAGACTGTTTAGCGTAATATCCAGGACACTCGTTGTGGGGGGGGGTCTTACGCCTCTGCAGAGGTGCAGTAAGTGTATTCTACAGCCCCAGCCTACTGGTCAATGTAAACTTTGATGACAGACCTTTTGTTAAAACCTGAAGCACTCTGTTTGATTTGCCGACAATTTAAATAGCCTCGGAACAAATATTTTTGCTTGAGTAAAATAATGCAGACTTTACATTTATAGAAAAAAATCAAAAAAGAAATTATTTTGCTTTATTTATTTTTTTAAAATCATATTTACTGAATGACCCTATGTATATATATAATTGATAATTACTCCAAGGTCTGTTTTGACCAGATGTAGTAGTTCCTGTTAGGGTCCAAGATATGGGTCAAGTAGATCTGTTTGAAAATGATTTTTATAAGGTAGGAATACTTGTTACCATATAAACGTGTGCAAATTATTTACTACAAGAATATTTTTTTTCTTGTTTCATTGTTTGATGGCATCTCAACTTTAGTGGGTGATTTAAAGTCAAAACCATCCTTCTAAAAAAATTGCAGTGTTAATATTTAACTCATCGCTAGGGAGATGAGAGGTTTCATACCTTTCACAAGGGTATTAATCTGAATGTAATAACATCTGTGAAATTCGAAACCTCTAAATACGAAGTCCAGTACATTAACCATTACGCCTTAAGAATAATTACGTGAAGTTATTATTGCTCGATGACGATTATGATTCACTTATTATTACTTATTTTAAACTGTGATCAAATCATTATTATACTTATTTTGCTCCTTTTCACACCGATGTTAGCTGAAGACTTTTCACGGTTTAGGTACCAGCAAGTCTCCTTAAGTCTACAGGAATCTTCTCAGTATTCTGGTCAAGCTTAATAATGCTGTAGCTTGGATGTTCTCCACTTCTTTGCTGATTTCTAAATCTTCCTAACCTTTTCTAAGTCTCTGACTTCTAAATCTACCACTCTCTTTCTAAGTGGCAGATTTCTAAATCATTCACTCCCTTTCTAAGTCGCAAAATTTCTAACTCTTTCAGTACCTTTCTAAATCGCTGGATTCTAAATCTTTCAATCCCTTTCTAAGTCGAAAAATTTCTAAATCTTTCCGTCCCTTTCTAAATCGCAGAAATTCTAAATCTTTCAGTCCCTTTCTAAGTCGAAAAATTTCTAAATCTTTCCGTCCCTTTCTAAATCGCAGAATTTCTAAATCTTTCAGTCCCTTTCTAAGTCGAAGATTTCTAAATCTTCCAGTCCCTTTCTAAGTCACAAAATTTCTAAATCTTTCAGTCCCTTTCTAAGTCGAAGATTTCTAAATCTTCCAGTCCCTTTCTAAGTCGAAAAAATTTCTAACTCTTTCAGTCCCTTTCTAAGTCACAGATTTCTAAATCTTTCAGTCTCTTTCTAAGTCGCTGGTTTCTAAATATTTTTGTCCCTTTCTAAGTCACAGATTTCTAAATCTTTCAGTCCCTTTCTAAGTCGATGGTTTCTAAATATTTTTGTCCCTTTCTAAGTCACAGATTTCTAACTCTTTCAGTCCCTTTCTAAGTCGAAAAAATTTCTAACTCTTTCAGTTCCATTCTAAGTCGCAGATTTCTAAATCTTTCAGTCCCTTTCTAAGTCGCTGGTTTCTAAATATTTTTGTCCCTTTCTAAGTCACAGATTTCGAAATCTTTCAGTCCCTTTCTAAGTCGAAGGTTTCTAAATCTTCCAGTCCCTTTCTAAGTCAAAAAATTTCTAACTCTTTCAGTCCCTTTCTAAGTCGCAGATTTCTAACTCTTTCAGTCCCTTTCTAAATCGAAGATTTCTAACTCTTTCAGTCCCTTTCTAAGTCGCAGATTTCTAACTCTTTCAGTCCCTTTCTAAATCGAAGATTTCTAACTCTTTCAGTCCCTTTCTAAGTCGCAGATTTCTAAATCTTTCAGTCCCATTCTAAGTCGCAGATTTCTAAATCTTTCAGTCCCTTTCTAAGTCGCTGGTTTCTAAATATTTTTGTCCCTTTCTAAGTCACAGATTTCTAAGTCTTTCAGTCCCTTTCTAAGTCGCAGAATTTCTAACTCTTTCAGTCCATTTCTAAGTCGCAAAATTTCTAACTCTTTCAGTCCCTTTCTAAGTCGAAGATTTCTAACTGTTTCAGTCCCTTTCTAAGTCGCAAAATTTCTATTTCAGTCCCTTTCTAAGTCGCAAAATTTCTATTTCAGTCTCTTTCTAAGTCACAGATTTCTAAATCTTTCAGTCCCTTTCTAAGTGGCATATTTCAAACTCTTTCAGTCCCTTTCTAAGTCGCAGATTTCTAACTGTTTCAGTCCCTTTCTAAGTCGAAAAATTTCTCTTTCAGTCCATTTCTAAGTCGAAGATTTCTAACTCTTTCAGTCCCTTTCTAAGTCGCAAAATTTCTAACTCTTTCAGTCCCCTTCTAAGTCGCAGATTTCTAAATCTTCCAGTCCCTTTCTAAGTCGCAAAATTTCTAACTCTTTCAGTCCCTTTCTAAGTTGAAGATTTCTAAATTTTCCAGGCCCTTTCTAAGTCACAGATTTCTAACTGTTTCAGTCCCTTTCTAAGTCGCAAAATTTCTCTTTCAGTCCCTTTCTAATTCACAGATTTCTAACTCTTTCAGTCCCTTTCTAAGTCGCAAAATTTCTAACTCTTTCAGTCCCTTTCTAAGTCGAAGATTTCTAAATCTTCCAGTCCCTTTCTAAGTCGCAAAATTTCTAAATCTTCCAGTTCCTTTCTAAGTCGAAAAATTTCTATATCATTCAGTCCCTTTCTAAGTCGCTGGTTTCTAAATCTTTCAGTCCCTTTCTAAGTCGAAGATTTCTAAATCTTCAAGTCCCTTTCTAAGTCGCAAAATTTCTAACTCTTTCAGTCCCTTTCTAAGTCGCAGATTTCTAAATCTTCCAGTCCCTTTTTAAGTCACAAAATTTCTAACTCTTTCAGTCCCTTTCTAAGTCGAAGATTTCTAAATCTTCCAGTCCCTTTCTAAGTTGCAGATTTCTAAATCTTTCAGTCCCTTTCTAAGTCGCAGATTTCTAAATCTTCCAGTCCCTTTTTAAGTCACAAAATTTCTAACTGTTTCAGTCCCTTTCTAAGTCACAAAATATCTTACTCTTTCAGTCCCTTTCTAAATCGAAGATTTCTAACTCTTTCAGTCCCTTTCTAAGTCGAAAAAATTTCTAACTCTTTCAGTCCCTTTCTAAGTCACAAAATTTCTAACTCTTTCAGTCCCATTCTAAGTCGCAGATTTCTAAATCTTTCAGTCCCTTTCTAAGTCGCAGAATTTCTAACTCTTTCAGTCCCTTTCTAAGTCGCAAAATTTCTATTTCAGTCCCTTTCTAAGTCGAAGATTTCTAACTGTTTCAGTCCCTTTCTAAGTCGCAAAATTTCTCTTTCAGTCCCTTTCTAAGTCGAAGATTTCTAACTCTTTCAGTCCCTTTCTAAGTCGAAAATTTTCTAACTCTTTCAGTCCCTTTCTAAATCGCAGATTTCTAAATCTTCCAGTCCCTTTCTAAGTCGCATATTTCTAACTCTTTCAGTCCCTTTCTAAGTTGAAGATTTCTAAATCTTCCAGGCCCTTTCTAAGTCACAGATTTCTAACTGTTTCAGTCCCTTTCTAAGTCGCAAAATTTCTAACTCTTTCAGTCCCTTTCTAAGTCGAAGATTTCTAAATCTTCCAGTCCCTTTCTAAGTCGCAAAATTTCTAAATCTTCCAGTTCCTTTCTAAGTCGAAAAATTTCTATATCCTTCAGTCCCTTTCTAAGTCGCTTGTTTCTAAATCTTTCAGTCCCTTTCTAAGTCGAAGATTTCTAAATCTTCCAGTCCCTTTCTAAGTCGCAAAATTTCTAACTCTTTCAGTCCCTTTCTAAGTCGCAGATTTCTAAATCTTCCAGTCCCTTTTTAAGTCACAAAATTTCTAACTCTTTCAGTCCCTTTCTAAGTCGAAGATTTCTAAATCTTCCAGTCCCTTTCTAAGTCGCAAAATTTCTAAATCTTTCAGTCCCTTTCTAAGTCGCAGATTTCTAAATCTTCCAGTCCCTTTCTAAGTCACCAAATTTCTAACTCTTTCAGTCCCTTTCTAAGTCGCAGATTTCTAAATCTTCCAGTCCCTTTTTAAGTCACAAAATTTCTAACTCTTTCAGTCCCATTCTAAGTCGCAGATTTCTAAATCTTTCAGTCCCTTTCTAAGTCGAAGAATTTCTAACTCTTTCAGTCCCTTTCTAAGTCACAAAATTTCTAACTCTTTCAGTCCCATTCTAAGTCGCAGATTTCTAAATCTTTCAGTCCCTTTCTAAGTCGCAGAATTTCTAACTCTTTCAGTCCTTTTCTACGTCGCAAAATTTCTAACTCTTTCAGTCCCTTTCTAAGTTGCAGATTTCTAAATCTTCCAGGCCCTTTCTAAGTCACAGATTTTTAAATGTTTCAGTCCCTTTCTAAGTTGCAAAATTTCTAACTCTTTCAGTCCCTTTCTAAGTCACAGATTTCTAAATCTTTTAGTCCCTTTCTAAGTCGCATATTTCTAAGTCTTTCAGTCCCTTTCTAAGTCGCAGATTTCTAACTGTTTCGGTCCCTTTCTAAGTCGGAAAATTTCTATTTCAGTCTCTTTCTAAGTCACAGATTTCTAAATCTTTTAGTCCCTTTCTAAGTGGCATATTTCTAACTCTTTCAGTCCCTTTCTAAGTCGCAAAATTTCTAACTCTTTCAGTCCCTTTCTAAGTTGCAGATTTCTAAATCTTCCAGGCCTTTTCTAATTCACAGATTTCTACCTGTTTCAGTCCCTTTCTAAGTCGCAAAATTTCTCTTTCAGTCCCTTTCTAAGTCACAGATTTCTAACTCTTTCAGTCCCTTTCTAAGTTGCAGAAATTCTAACTCTTTCAGTCCCTTTCTAAGTCGCAGTTTTCTAAATCTTCCTGTCCCTTTCTAAGTCGCAAAATTTCTAAATCTTCCAGTTCCTTTCTAAGTCGAAAAATTTCTAAATCATTCAGTCCCTTTCCAACTTGCAGTTTTTTAAATCTTTCAGTCCCTTTCTAAGTGGCTGGTTTCTAAATCATTCAGTCCCTTTGTAAGTCGCGGATTTCTAACTCTTTCAGTCCCTTTCTAAGTCGCAAAATCTCTGACTCTTTCAGTCCCTTTCTAAGTTGCAGATTTCTAAATCTCCCAGGCCATTTCTAAGTCACAGATTTCTAACTGTTTCAGTCCCTTTCTAAGTCGCAAAATTTCTCCTTCAGTCTCTTTCTAAGTCACAGATTTCTAACTCTTTCAGTCCCTTTCTAAGTCGAAAAATTTCTAACTCTTTCAGTCCCTTTCTAAATCGCAGATTTCTAAATCTTTCAGTCCCTTTCTAAGTCGAAAAATTTCTAAATCTTTCCGTCCCTTTCTAAATCGCAGAATGTCTAAATCTTTCAGTCCCTTTCTAAGTCGAAAAATTTCTAAATCTTTCCGTCCCTTTCTAAGTCACAAAATTTCTAAATCTTTCAGTCCCATTCTAAGTCACAGATTTCTAAATCTTTCAGTCCCTTTCTAAGTCGAAGATTTCTAAATCTTCCAGTCCCTTTCTAAGTCACAAAATTTCTAAATCTTTCAGTCCCTTTCTAAGTCGAAGATTTCTAAATCTTCCAGTCCCTTTCTAAGTCGAAAAAATTTCTCTTTCAGTCCCTTTCTAAGTCACAGATTTCTAAATCTTTCAGTCCCTTTCTAAGTCGCTGGTTTCTAAATATTTTTGTCCCTTTCTAAGTCGCAGATTTCTAAATCTTTCAGTCCCTTTCTAAATCGAAGGTTTCTAAATCTTCCAGTCCCTTTCTAAGTCACAAAATATCTAACTCTTTCAGTCCCTTTCTAAATCGAAGATTTCTAACTCTTTCAGTCCCTTTCTAAGTCGCAGATTTCTAAATCTTCCAGTCCCTTTTTAAGTCACAAAATTTCTAACTGTTTCAGTCCCTTTCTAAGTCACAAAATATCTAACTCTTTCAGTCCCTTTCTAAATCGAAGATTTCTAACTCTTTCAGTCCCTTTCTAAGTCGCAGATTTCTAAATCTTTCAGTCCCTTTCTAAGTCGCTGGTTTCTAAATATTTTTGTCCCTTTCTAAGTCACAGATTTCTAACTCTTTCAGTCCCTTTCTAAGTCGCAGATTTCTAAATCTTTCAGTCCCTTTCTAAGTCGCTGGTTTCTAAATATTTTTGTCCCTTTCTAAGTCACAGATTTCTAAATCTTTCAGTCCCTTTCTAAGTCGCAGAATTTCTAACTCTTTCAGTCCCTTTCTAAGTCGCAGATTTCTAAATCTTTCAGTCCCTTTCTAAGTCGCAGATTTCTAAATCTTTCATTCCCTTTCTAAGTCGCTGGTTTCTAAATATTTTTGTCCCTTTCTAAGTCACAGATTTCTAAATCTTTCAGTCCCTTTCTAAGTCGCAGATTTCTAAATCTTTCAGTCCCTTTCTATGTTGCAGAATTTCTAACTCTTTCAGTCCTTTTCAAAGTCGCTAAAATTTCTAACTCTTTCAGTCCCTTTCTAAGTTGCAGATTTCTAAATCTTCCAGGCCTTTTCTAAGTCACAGATTTCTACCTGTTTCAGTCCCTTTCTAAGTCGCAGAATTTCTCTTTCAGTCCCTTTCTAAATCACAGATTTCTAAATCATTTAGTCCCTTTCTAAGTCGCAGATTTCTAACTGTTTCAGTCCCTTTCTAAGTCGCAAAATTTCTATTTCAGTCCCTTTCTAAGTCGAAGATTTCTAACTGTTTCAGTCCCTTTCTAAGTCGCAAAATTTCTCTTTCAGTCCCTTTCTAAGTCGAAGATTTCTAACTCTTTCAGTCCCTTTCTAAGTCGAAAATTTTCTAACTCTTTCAGTCCCTTTCTAAATCGCAGATTTCTAAATCTTCCAGTCCCTTTCTAAGTCGCATATTTCTAACTCTTTCAGTCCCTTTCTAAGTTGAAGATTTCTAAATCTTCCAGGCCCTTTCTAAGTCACAGATTTCTAACTGTTTCAGTCCCTTTCTAAGTCGCAAAATTTCTAACTCTTTCAGTCCCTTTCTAAGTCGAAGATTTCTAAATCTTCCAGTCCCTTTCTAAGTCGCAAAATTTCTAAATCTTCCAGTTCCTTTCTAAGTCGAAAAATTTCTATATCCTTCAGTCCCTTTCTAAGTCGCTTGTTTCTAAATCTTTCAGTCCCTTTCTAAGTCGAAGATTTCTAAATCTTCCAGTCCCTTTCTAAGTCGCAAAATTTCTAACTCTTTCAGTCCCTTTCTAAGTCGCAGATTTCTAAATCTTCCAGTCCCTTTTTAAGTCACAAAATTTCTAACTCTTTCAGTCCCTTTCTAAGTCGAAGATTTCTAAATCTTCCAGTCCCTTTCTAAGTCGCAAAATTTCTAAATCTTTCAGTCCCTTTCTAAGTCGCAGATTTCTAAATCTTCCAGTCCCTTTCTAAGTCACCAAATTTCTAACTCTTTCAGTCCCTTTCTAAGTCGCAGATTTCTAAATCTTCCAGTCCCTTTTTAAGTCACAAAATTTCTAACTCTTTCAGTCCCATTCTAAGTCGCAGATTTCTAAATCTTTCAGTCCCTTTCTAAGTCGAAGAATTTCTAACTCTTTCAGTCCCTTTCTAAGTCACAAAATTTCTAACTCTTTCAGTCCCATTCTAAGTCGCAGATTTCTAAATCTTTCAGTCCCTTTCTAAGTCGCAGAATTTCTAACTCTTTCAGTCCTTTTCTACGTCGCAAAATTTCTAACTCTTTCAGTCCCTTTCTAAGTTGCAGATTTCTAAATCTTCCAGGCCCTTTCTAAGTCACAGATTTTTAAATGTTTCAGTCCCTTTCTAAGTTGCAAAATTTCTAACTCTTTCAGTCCCTTTCTAAGTCACAGATTTCTAAATCTTTTAGTCCCTTTCTAAGTCGCATATTTCTAAGTCTTTCAGTCCCTTTCTAAGTCGCAGATTTCTAACTGTTTCGGTCCCTTTCTAAGTCGGAAAATTTCTATTTCAGTCTCTTTCTAAGTCACAGATTTCTAAATCTTTTAGTCCCTTTCTAAGTGGCATATTTCTAACTCTTTCAGTCCCTTTCTAAGTCGCAAAATTTCTAACTCTTTCAGTCCCTTTCTAAGTTGCAGATTTCTAAATCTTCCAGGCCTTTTCTAATTCACAGATTTCTACCTGTTTCAGTCCCTTTCTAAGTCGCAAAATTTCTCTTTCAGTCCCTTTCTAAGTCACAGATTTCTAACTCTTTCAGTCCCTTTCTAAGTTGCAGAAATTCTAACTCTTTCAGTCCCTTTCTAAGTCGCAGTTTTCTAAATCTTCCTGTCCCTTTCTAAGTCGCAAAATTTCTAAATCTTCCAGTTCCTTTCTAAGTCGAAAAATTTCTAAATCATTCAGTCCCTTTCCAACTTGCAGTTTTTTAAATCTTTCAGTCCCTTTCTAAGTGGCTGGTTTCTAAATCATTCAGTCCCTTTCTAAGTCGCGGATTTTAACTCTTTCAGTCCCTTTCTAAGTCGCAAAATCTCTGACTCTTTCAGTCCCTTTCTAAGTTGCAGATTTCTAAATCTCCCAGGCCATTTCTAAGTCACAGATTTCTAACTGTTTCAGTCCCTTTCTAAGTCGCAAAATTTCTCCTTCAGTCTCTTTCTAAGTCACAGATTTCTAACTCTTTCAGTCCCTTTCTAAGTCGAAAAATTTCTAACTCTTTCAGTCCCTTTCTAAATCGCAGATTTCTAAATCTTTCAGTCCCTTTCTAAGTCGAAAAATTTCTAAATCTTTCCGTCCCTTTCTAAATCGCAGAATGTCTAAATCTTTCAGTCCCTTTCTAAGTCGAAAAATTTCTAAATCTTTCCGTCCCTTTCTAAGTCACAAAATTTCTAAATCTTTCAGTCCCATTCTAAGTCACAGATTTCTAAATCTTTCAGTCCCTTTCTAAGTCGAAGATTTCTAAATCTTCCAGTCCCTTTCTAAGTCACAAAATTTCTAAATCTTTCAGTCCCTTTCTAAGTCGAAGATTTCTAAATCTTCCAGTCCCTTTCTAAGTCGAAAAAATTTCTCTTTCAGTCCCTTTCTAAGTCACAGATTTCTAAATCTTTCAGTCCCTTTCTAAGTCGCTGGTTTCTAAATATTTTTGTCCCTTTCTAAGTCGCAGATTTCTAAATCTTTCAGTCCCTTTCTAAATCGAAGGTTTCTAAATCTTCCAGTCCCTTTCTAAGTCACAAAATATCTAACTCTTTCAGTCCCTTTCTAAATCGAAGATTTCTAACTCTTTCAGTCCCTTTCTAAGTCGCAGATTTCTAAATCTTCCAGTCCCTTTTTAAGTCACAAAATTTCTAACTGTTTCAGTCCCTTTCTAAGTCACCAAATATCTAACTCTTTCAGTCCCTTTCTAAATCGAAGATTTCTAACTCTTTCAGTCCCTTTCTAAGTCGCAGATTTCTAAATCTTTCAGTCCCTTTCTAAGTCGCTGGTTTCTAAATATTTTTGTCCCTTTCTAAGTCACAGATTTCTAACTCTTTCAGTCCCTTTCTAAGTCGCAGATTTCTAAATCTTTCAGTCCCTTTCTAAGTCGCTGGTTTCTAAATATTTTTGTCCCTTTCTAAGTCACAGATTTCTAAATCTTTCAGTCCCTTTCTAAGTCGCAGAATTTCTAACTCTTTCAGTCCCTTTCTAAGTCGCAGATTTCTAAATCTTTCAGTCCCTTTCTAAGTCGCAGATTTCTAAATCTTTCATTCCCTTTCTAAGTCGCTGGTTTCTAAATATTTTTGTCCCTTTCTAAGTCACAGATTTCTAAATCTTTCAGTCCCTTTCTAAGTCGCAGATTTCTAAATCTTTCAGTCCCTTTCTATGTTGCAGAATTTCTAACTCTTTCAGTCCTTTTCTAAGTCGCTAAAATTTCTAACTCTTTCAGTCCCTTTCTAAGTTGCAGATTTCTAAATCTTCCAGGCCTTTTCTAAGTCACAGATTTCTACCTGTTTCAGTCCCTTTCTAAGTCGCAGAATTTCTCTTTCAATCCCTTTCTAAATCACAGATTTCTAAATCATTTAGTCCCTTTCTAAGTCGCAGATTTCTAACTGTTTCAGTCCCTTTCTAAGTCGCAAAATTTCTATTTCAGTCCCTTTCTAAGTCGAAGATTTCTAACTGTTTCAGTCCCTTTCTAAGTCGCAAAATTTCTCTTTCAGTCCCTTTCTAAGTCGAAGATTTCTAACTCTTTCAGTCCCTTTCTAAGTCGAAAATTTTCTAACTCTTTCAGTCCCTTTCTAAATCGCAGATTTCTAAATCTTCCAGTCCCTTTCTAAGTCGCATATTTCTAACTCTTTCAGTCCCTTTCTAAGTTGAAGATTTCTAAATCTTCCAGGCCCTTTCTAAGTCACAGATTTCTAACTGTTTCAGTCCCGTTCTAAGTCGCAAAATTTCTAACTCTTTCAGTCCCTTTCTAAGTCGAAGATTTCTAAATCTTCCAGTCCCTTTCTAAGTCGCAAAATTTCTAAATCTTCCAGTTCCTTTCTAAGTCGAAAAATTTCTATATCCTTCAGTCCCTTTCTAAGTCGCTTGTTTCTAAATCTTTCAGTCCCTTTCTAAGTCGAAGATTTCTAAATCTTCCAGTCCCTTTCTAAGTCGCAAAATTTCTAACTCTTTCAGTCCCTTTCTAAGTCGCAGATTTCTAAATCTTCCAGTCCCTTTTTAAGTCACAAAATTTCTAACTCTTTCAGTCCCTTTCTAAGTCGAAGATTTCTAAATCTTCCAGTCCCTTTCTAAGTCGCAAAATTTCTAAATCTTTCAGTCCCTTTCTAAGTCGCAGATTTCTAAATCTTCCAGTCCCTTTCTAAGTCACCAAATTTCTAACTCTTTCAGTCCCTTTCTAAGTCGCAGATTTCTAAATCTTCCAGTCCCTTTTTAAGTCACAAAATTTCTAACTCTTTCAGTCCCATTCTAAGTCGCAGATTTCTAAATCTTTCAGTCCCTTTCTAAGTCGAAGAATTTCTAACTCTTTCAGTCCATTTCTAAGTCGCAAAATTTCTAACTCTTTCAGTCCCTTTCTAAGTCGCAGATTTCTAAATCTTTCAGTCCCTTTCTATGTTGCAGAATTTCTAACTCTTTCAGTCCTTTACTAAGTCGCTAAAATTTCTAACTCTTTCAGTCCCTTTCTAAGTTGCAGATTTCTAAATCTTCCAGGCCTTTTCTAAGTCACAGATTTCTACCTGTTTCAGTCCCTTTCTAAGTCGCAGAATTTCTCTTTCAGTCCCTTTCTAAATCACAGATTTCTAAATCATTTAGTCCCTTTCTAAGTCGCAGATTTCTAACTGTTTCAGTCCCTTTCTAAGTTGCAAAATTTCTATTTCAGTCCCTTTCTAAGTCGAAGATTTCTAACTGTTTCAGTCCCTTTCTAAGTCGCAAAATTTCTATGTCAGTCTCTTTCTAAGTCACAGATTTCAAACTCTTTCAGTCCCTTTCTAAGTCACAGATTTCTAACTGTTTCAGTCCCTTTCTAAGTCGAAAAATTTCTCTTTGAGTCCCTTTCTAAGTCGCAGATTTCTAACTCTTTCAGTCCCTTTCTAAGTCGCAAAATTTCTAACTCTTTCAGTCCCTTTCTAAGTTGAAGATTTCTAAATCTTCCAGGCCCTTTCTAAGTCACAGATTTCTAACTGTTTCAGTCCCTTTCTAAGTCGCAAAATTTCTAACTCTTTCAGTCCCTTTCTAAGTCGAAGATTTCTAAATCTTCCAGTCCCTTTCTAAGTCGCAAAATTTCTAAATCTTCCAGTTCCTTTCTAAGTCGAAAAATTTCTATATCCTTCAGTCCCTTTCTAAGTCGCTTGTTTCTAAATCTTTCAGTCCCTTTCTAAGTCGAAGATTTCTAAATCTTCCAGTCCCTTTCTAAGTCGCAAAATTTCTAACTCTTTCAGTCCCTTTCTAAGTCGCAGATTTCTAAATCTTCCAGTCCCTTTTTAAGTCACAAAATTTCTAACTCTTTCAGTCCCTTTCTAAGTCGAAGATTTCTAAATCTTCCAGTCCCTTTCTAAGTCGCAAAATTTCTAAATCTTTCAGTCCCTTTCTAAGTCGCAGATTTCTAAATCTTCCAGTCCCTTTCTAAGTCACCAAATTTCTAACTCTTTCAGTCCCTTTCTAAGTCGCAGATTTCTAAATCTTCCAGTCCCTTTTTAAGTCACAAAATTTCTAACTCTTTCAGTCCCATTCTAAGTCGCAGATTTCTAAATCTTTCAGTCCCTTTCTAAGTCGCAGAATTTCTAACTCTTTCAGTCCATTTCTAAGTCGCAAAATTTCTAACTCTTTCAGTCCCTTTCTAAGTTGCAGATTTCTAAATCTTCCAGGCCCTTTCTAAGTCACAGATTTTTAAATGTTTCAGTCCCTTTCTAAGTTGCAGATTTCTAAATCTTCCAGGCCTTTTCTAATTCACAGATTTCTACCTGTTTCAGTCCCTTTCTAAGTTGCAAATTTCTAAATCTTCCAGTCCCTTTCTAAGTCGCATATTTCTAACTCTTTCAGTCCCTTTCTAAGTCACAGATTTTTAAATGTTTCAGTCCCTTTCTAAGTCGCAAAATTTCTCCTTCAGTCCCTTTCTAAGTCACAGATTTCTAACTCTCTCAGTCCCTTTCTAAGTCGGAAAATTTCTAACTCTTTCAGTCCCTTTCTAAGTCGCAGATTTCTAAATCTTTCAGTCCCTTTCTAAGTCGAAAAATTTCTAAATCTTTCAGTCCCTTTCTAAGTCACAAAATTTCTAACTCTTTCAGTCCCTTTCTAAGTCGCAGATTTCTAACTCTTTCAGTCCCATTCTAAGTCGCAAAATTTCTAACTCTTTCAGTCCCTTTCTAAGTCGCAGATTTCTAAATCTTCCAGGCCTTTTCTAAGCCACAGATTTCTAACTCTTTCAGTCCCTTTCTAAGTCGCAGATTTCTAACTCTTTCAGTCCCTTTCTAAGTCGCAGATTTCTAAATCTTTCAGTCCCTTTCTAAATCGAAGGTTTCTAAATCTTCCAGTCCCTTTCTAAGTCACAAAATATCTAACTCTTTCAGTCCCTTTCTAAATCGAAGATTTCTAACTCTTTCAGTCCCTTTTTAAGTCGCAGATTTCTAAATCTTTCAGTCCCTTTCTAAGTCGCTGGTTTCTAAATCTTTTTGTCCCTTTCTAAGTCACAGATTTCTAAATCTTCAAGTCCCTTTCTAAGTCGAAAAATTTCTAACTCTTTCACTCCCTTTCTAAGTCACAGATTTGTAAATCTTTTAGTCCCTTTCTAAGTCGAAAAATTTCTAAATCATTCAGTCCCTTTCCAACTAGCAGATTTTTAAATCTTTCAGTCCCTTTCTAAATCGCAGATTTCTAAATCTTTCAGTCCCTTTCTAAGTCGCACATTTCTAACTCTTTCAGTCCCTTTCTAAGTCGCAAAATTTCTAACTCTTTCAGTACCTAAGTCGCAAAATTTCTAAATCTTCCACTCTCTTTCCAGGTCGCTGATTCCTAATCTTTCAGTCCCTTTCTAAGTCACTGATTTCTAAACCTTTCAGTCCCTTTCTAAGTCACGGATTTCTAAATCTTCCTGCCTCCTCATATGTTTCTGATTACAAAATCTTTCCGTTCTTCCTGAGTCTCTGATTACTAAATCTTTCAGTCCCTTTCTAAGTGTCTGATTTTTTTTAATCTTTCAGTTCCATTCTATGTCTCTGATTACAAAACCTTCCCGTCCCTTTTTGAGTTTCTGATTTCTAAATCTTTTAATCCCTTTCCAAGTCGCTCATTTCTAAATCTTTTAATCTCTTTCTAAGATGTTGATTTCTCAATTTTTAATGCCTTTCTAAGTCGTTGATTTCTAAATCTTCCAATTCCTTTTTAAGTCGCTGATTACCCTAAACCATATAATTGTGTATCAATTATTAGTATTAGATAAAAACACTTGAAACCATACAATTGTGTGTAAATCATTTGTATTAGATAGGAATACTTGATATCATGTATCTCTATACAAACAAATGACTATAGACCGATAAAAAATTCTAATATTTTCTTTTTTCAAAGACAATAGTATTTATTTCATATTCCATGACAACTTATCCTTCTTCAATACATTTATTTCAATGGGCATTTCATCATATTTACCAACCCCTCCGCCTGGGCAGGATATGACACAAGGTCAATTTTTAAGCGGAGTTTAATAGGTTTGAATTCAGAGTTTTCCTTCTCCTAGACTAGTTGCCTCACCAAGGCTGAAGAACCCAGTCTGCCCTACTATTTACCCATAGCTGGAGGGAGAATAATTGGATTCATACCTTTCCCAAGGGTATTAGTGCTATGTGAAATGCAATCAGTCTCGTCTAGGGTTTGAACTCGTGTCGCTGTGTCTATTTCCTAAGACGATAACCATTACACCATGGGCACCTCCAGTTCAATGGGCATTTCATATTTAATTGAATTATTCAATATTTTAAATATTGTGAACTGTACAATAAATAGCAATGAAAATTACAAAAAATGCATATTATATATATATATATGATGGACTCTCTTGTGGACATAAATGAATAAGGGTCCAGTCCAATTAGTCAACCTAAACTGGTGATTTGTTAATAGTGGTGAAGGACTGTATAGAACCAGACACAATTTTTGGTTGTGCTGATTACAGAATAATAAACCAGGAATGAGCCAGAGATTCTGGTGAGCAATACTATAAAAAAAGAACAGTCTTAAAAAACAGCGAGTGGTCAAAAATAATTTAACGATCCTGAATTCTTGAAGTGAATTTCCTTTTTGTTTTTTCGACCGCTTGCCCTACGAAAGCTGGAGGGCCCACCTGTACATATATTTTACCCAAACATGGAACAGAAATGGATACATGATAGCACGATGTGAAACGCAAGCAGCCGTGTCTAGGAATTGAACTCGGCTCATTGGATCCATTTACTTATGAGAGTAACCGTTAACGACTCTTGCATTTATAGTAGCAATATATATATATATACATCTATCTTTATATACACACATTCATACATATATTTATACAAACATACATACATATATATATACATATATATAGACATAAATATTCATAGATATAGATATACATGAGGTGCATGCGATAAGTTTCCAGACTTTTTCCGTGTGGGTACTTTTATTGATAGTACACTCATAAAACACTAGTCCCTTGTTGTACCGTTCCAACAACTTCTGCAAGGCCCCATGGAAGTCTTCTTGTGTGAGCATGTCAATGACCTTCGTCACAGCCTCTTTCATCTCCTCAATTGTCTCATAACGAAGGAAGGTGGCATCAAGTACTATTTTTTTTCAGTTTTTGGTATGACTCGACCTGGGATTGAACCCCGGTTTCCCGGGCCATTAGCAAACACTCTACTCATTAGGCCAATGGCCCGGTATACCATATAATTGTGCACAAATTATTGATATTTGATCATCAAGTCAAACTGACAACACAGAGTTCCTTAACACTCTCTCGCCATCCATCCCTATCATCCAACACTTCCAGTACATTCTCGAGTCTACATCCAGTGACCGCATAGAGCTGATGTACCTAATTCCTTACTGGTCAGTCAACACTGGCATATCCATGCGCAGTTGTCCATCGAAGAACGTCGCTTGAGAGTTTTTCCTTGCTTCTTTCTTCAACAGTCGCCTTGTATGTCATGTTCGTCTTACTTGGATAGTTTGTGAGATGGGGGTCCTCGTGGTGTAGTGGTTAAAGCGACGGACTGCGGAATCGTAGTAAGCGAGTTCGAACTTCAGTCGGGCTATTTTTGGTAATCCTAGATGATTTTTGCTTGTCATGACCACACCAGCTCAAGCCGAATTTCGACTGTATAGCCATGAGCAAACAGTAGGAGGCATTGTCCTCTACGTGAACGCAAACTTCATACATTTTAAACAAGAAGGAATCATCTCCCCTTTAAGTGGCAAGCCTATACAATTAGTAAACCAGTTCCTATACCTCGACAGCAACATCTTATCTACTGAAAGTGATGTCAACATATGCATTGCATAGGTGTGGAATGCTATTGATAGGTTATCGATTTGATAAAATAAAACAGAATTTATTTCTAACTGTGTCTGTACAACTGTATGGATGCTCATAAGGAGGCAAACGAAACACAGAGAGAAAAAGATAGATTGGAACTATACAAGAATGCTACGTCTTGTTCTGAACAAACCCTGAATGCGACATCTCACAAGATAGCAGCGGCATAAATACCCTACAATGGTTGATATGTCATGAAACCAAACTAAATCAGTTCAGTATTTTAGCCTCTACGCTGCGGGGACTCCTACTGTCAATGAAGTGGTACTCCTTACTCTCCACATCCATTTGACCCCAAGATGAAACACTACCAGGTAAATTTATCAAGTTTCTTTGTAGGTTAGTTAATGCTCCAAGAAGAACAGTAGTAGTACTATTTAACCCATAGCTGGGAGGATAAGGGGGTTCATACCTTTCCCAAGGGTATTTACCCGAAAGTGAACGTAATAGCGGGACTGGAGTTCGAACTCGCTAACTACGATTCTGTAGTCCATCGCTTTAACCATTACACCACGAGGACACCCCTCGGGATATTTGCACATATTTATTAAGATAAGACCACATAGTTAGAAATCAACAATAGCAAGCAACTATTTTTTAAAATAATCTAATGTTTTGTTCAGTTTGGTTGTGTTTCTCATATACACACACACACACACATATATATATATATATATATATATATATATATATATAAGAATGATTTGTAAATGAATAGTTTGTAGGTAATATTTTAAACGGTCCAGAGCTCATTTGTTTGTACACTGTTAAATGGTTTCAAGTATTGCTATCAAACACTAATAATTCTATCTAATATCAATCATTTCTTTGCATACAGTTAAGTGGTTTCAAGTATTGCTATCTAACACTAATAATTCTATTTAATATCAATCATTTCTTTGCATACAGTTAAGTGGTTTCAAGTATTGCTATCTAACACTAATAATTCTATTTAATAGTAATCATTTGTTTGCACACTGTTAAATTGTTTCACCAAATGCTATTAAACATAAATAGCTCTATTTGCACAAATCTCAAAGAGTGAAAGCAAGCTTTTTTGCTTAATAGCCATCTAGCACCTTATTCTTTGGAGTGTTGAACCCCTTCTACTTTTTTCAAGTCATCCAACTAATGTAACACCTTCAGTTGGCATCATTGTACACATGTGTTATATAACCAGTTAATGTTTTCCATTCTGAAATCAAGCAGCAAGGAACTCTATTTGTCGATTCTAGAAACATTGCTGATTACCAAACTCAAACTTTGCCCAGTCGGCTGAGAAGGCTGTAGAATACACCGACTGCTTCTCTGCAGAGTGAAAGACCCCACCAACGAGTGTCCTAGATATGACACTAAACAATCTGATGGTGAGGTTCCAGCAATGCTGGAGTTTTGGGGAATGCGGAGTACCCCTTCATTGCCATTGCTCCCAGGTTCACTCTGGCCTGGGGTGGTAGCACCTGATAAGGATCCTATCTATGGGTTAAATAGAACTAACAGCATACTTATGCGAAACTGAATTGTTTGAGTAAACGGAATAGCTTGAAATAAAAAAAAATTTTGACAATAAAACCGTACTTACACTCAAACTGCGTGCTTATGCTTAACTGAATTATTTGAAATAGAACGGTTTTTCGACATTAAAACTGTATTTATACTTAAGTGAATTGTTACATATAACTGCTTGAATAGTTTGAAATAGAAATGTTTTTGACAATTAAACTGTGTACTCATGCTAAACTGAATTGTTTTAAATAGAACAGATTATTTACATAAAAATGGATTTGGCGGTAAATAACCTACAAAGGTTGATATGGCATAAAACCCAACAAACCAAACCAAACTTGAACTCTGCACATAGAAACAATACTACACACCAATTCTGTTCAATAATCCTCCTCCTGGGCAAAGGGGAATTAACTTTACCCGTGTCAACCTTAGAAGTGTACGGTAATTTTTTGCCCTTCTTTCTTCTTTGCATTTCTACTGTCCACTTCCTCAAATATTAGTTTTACGGTAAAAATTCTCTGATAATACGTTAACAAATCAAAGAGTCCCTTTTTAACAACTGTTCATAAATATTTTAATCCCTTTTAAGATATTTCTTTGATTTTAAATATGAGCACGTTTTTATAGTGTTTACTCCAATTTTGAACGTATCACAAGATATTTATATTTATTATACATTACATCATCTGCCCTCTTGGCGGGAGCTTGGTAATCCCTGCAGAAAAGTATGAGCCCCCGACACAGACACACACCCACCATAAAAAGGGATGTCCTGGGTATTTCACCAACCTGCATCAGCTGAGTAGGCTCTATTTCTGAACATCTGGGGAATGTGGAATACCCTTTCATTGCAATTAATCTCAAGCCCACTCTGACCCAGAATGGTAGTGCTTGCTTGGGTCCAATCTATGAGTCAAATCGATATGTTTAAAAATTACTTTGACCAAACTGGAATATTTGATATCATATAACCGTGTGTTTAAAAAAATTCTCTTGAGAAACAACTACACAAAAAAATGTATATATACAATGTACGCAATTCTCTAACCTTCAGGCATAAAATACGGTTGCCAACTTTCGAGGGTGATTAAATAAGTTTTCAGACTTTTTTCGTATGGGCACTTTTATTGATAGTACACACAGTGGAACAGTGTTTATCGTCTAAATTCTTTTTTTCAAGACTCCTTGTTATTTTTCTAATGTCAGGATCTAGATGGTAAAGGAATCAGCCCATATCTTCTGGCGAAGTGCTTGAAAAATAACAAGGAGTCTTGCAAAAAAATTAAATTAAATATAATAAGCAAACAGTGTTCCAGCGTCTAAATAAAACTTGCTTGAATATATATATATATATATATATATATATATATATATATATATATATATATATATATGATTTGTAATCGAATAGTTTGTAGGTAACATTTTAAACAAACCAGAGCTCATTTATTTGCTCACAGTTAAATGGTTTCAAGTATTCCTATTGCACAAGAATAATTCTATTTTGTATTAATCATTTGTTTGCACACGGGTCAATTTGTTTCAAGTATTGCTATCTAACACTAATAATTTTATATACACAAACTTAAATAGTTTCAAGTATTTTCTATGTAACCCTAACAATTAAACATCAGTCATCTGTTTATACAGGTAAATGTTTGAACTATTTGACCCATAGATGGAACCCTAACAGGTACTACCACTACGTGTTAGTGGACCTGGAAGTAATGGCAATGAAAGGGTAATCCATATTTCCCAGAGCCTTCTAATCAGATGGTTAAGTGTCATATAAGGACATTCATTTGGCGCAGGAGAGGGAGTATTACCTCTCTGCTGAGATGTAGTCTTTCATGGGGCCGAAGAAATGATATTCTGAAGGCGCTAAATCGGGTGAGTATCGAGGATGCGTTAAAGTTGTCCACCCGAATGAGGCGATTGTCTCTCTTGTCCTGATGATTGTTTATGGTCGAACATTATCATGTAGAAGGAGAACATTATCGATTGGCAAGATGGGTATCACTCGTCAGATTTTTGCTCGGAGCCTCGCCAAGGTCTCTGTGAAAAAGGGTCTAAGAGGCAAACATTATGCCTGTGACAAGGAAGGGAAAACTGCAATGATAAAGTGGCTCAAAGAACAGTCAACTGAATTTTACGAGGCAGGGATACATACTCTCATTCGAAGGTGGAACATTGCTATTGAGAGAAACGGTGACTATGTTGAGAAATAGGGACGTGATCCGCAGAGGACCAGCTTTTGATGTATGATTCATGTTCCTGTATCGGTGATTATTCCTGTACTAAAGAAAAAGGCATAACTTTTTGACACCCTAGTGTATATATATATATATATATATGTGTGTGTGTGTGTGTGTGTGTGTGTGTGTGTGTGTGTGTGTGTGTGTGTGTGTGTTGTGCACACACCTATAACTACTTAGGTTTCATTTTTTTATAATAATCGCTGGCAATCTGCGACTCGTGGGTGGGCCACCACGTGTGACCCACATTACTTTCTGAACGGACACCAAAGACTTCATCTTTTATTGAAAGGATATTTTTAGCAGAGAAAAAAAATCAATTTTTCTTATTTCTAAAACAGATTCTTACGCTTATAGTCTTCTGTAGTAAAAATTGTTGAGCTAACTTCAATGAAAAATTACTTTGAATCTTTTAGTAATGCGACCTACTCGCTGATCGGCAGTGTCTCTTCATGTGGGCCCACTTCTCAAAAAAGACTGTCCGTGTCTGTCTTATAATGACAAGAATTACTTCAAGATGTTCGTAGTGAAAGGGAGAATATCCTCACTTTTTTAGGTCTACTGTTGACAAATTCTTCAGCTTTCTTTTCGAGTAGTACCTGTTCTCCAAAGACTATAGTAATTACTTTTGTTTTCAGCAGTCCCATTCTGACAATTCCCAAATCTTTATATTCGGAAAGCTTTTCAAGTTTGTTTAGAACTAATTTTCAATCAACTAGAACAAGCATATCGATCAGGAGAAATTTTTCAATCTTTCTTATTTCACAATTGAGAGGTTTTTTTTACATCGTTAGGAGGCGACGTTTCACTGAAGTCTTAGTGACAGCGAGTCACGTCAGGTCTCCAAGACTCTTCTAAATATTCTTGCCGATTTTAACACTGCTATGGTCTGAATGGTCTCAATTCGTACGATGATTTCCAGTTCCTCCAGTCTCGTTTCCAAACCTTTGAGGACTGTTCCGAGAGCACCATATACAACTGGTATCACTGTCGCCCTCATATTCCACACTTTGTTGTTTTTTTTTTAGTTCTTTGGCAAAGTTCAAGTATTTGACTCTCTTATTAGTTCTTTTTTTCACTCTATGGGCCGCCAAAACGGTAAAATTCGTTAGATACGAGGATCATTAAATAAGTTTCCAGACTTCTTTTGTATGGGGACTTTTATTGATAGTACACACATGAAACTTTTGTCACCTTCGAAGTAATATCCTCCGGCTGCAATCCACTTGTTGTACCTTTCCAACAACTTCTAGAAGGCTCCATGAAAGCACTCTTGTGTGAGTGTGTCAATGACCTTCGTCACAGCCTCTTTCATCTCCTCAATTGTCTCTGAGCTTAGGGAATAAGCAAAAGTTACAAGGAGCAAGGTCTGGACTATAGGGAGGCTGAGGAACTGTCTTGATTTCCATCTTGCTCAAATAGTCTGTGACAAGGATGGAGTTATGGACTGGTGCATTGTCCTGGTGGAAATGCCACTGACCCGATTTGAAGAGTGCTGATGGAATCTCTTGGTGAACTCCCTTAAAACCTCAACATAGTAACCCTAACCCTAACCCTTTGGCCAATCAACTCTGGTGTATTGACTTCCTTACTCTTCCCTCACCTCTCGACATCCCTCACAGACTCCCTGCTTTCGTGGAATCTCTTATGCCACTCAAAAACTGCTCGATTCATGCAAGATGGTCGAAAAGCAGTCTGAAGCATTCCATACGTTTCTGTGGCATTTTTTCTAAGTTTAAAACACAATTTTATTGCATATCGTTCTTCTAAAGTGTCAGATTGCATTTTTGAAATTCACAAGCTTTGATATTCAGGCTTTAGTAGGGAGTATTCCAATTGCTGCTGTAACTGTTGATTTGAAGCTGAAATCATAAGAATTGGTCAGTCATCTCATAATATGTATAGCAATAACATACTGAATTTTCGAGAGTCTATGACAATTTTAAATACCTGTACATAAATTGTCCAGACCTTGCTTCTTGTGATTTTTGCTTATTCCCTAAGCTCAGGGGCTGTCGTTATGAGACAATTGAGGAGATGAAAGTGACTGTGACGAAAGTCATCGACACGATCACAAAAGAGGACTTCCATGGGGCCTTTGAGAAGTTGTTGGAACGGTACAACAAGTGGATTGCAGCCGGAGGAGATTACTTCGAAGGGGACAAGAGTCTCATGTGTGTACTATCAATAAAAGTACCCATACGAAAAAGTCTGGAAACATATTTAATGATCCTCGTAAATCGTGGCCTGGTTTTCGGGTCGAGATTGTTTGATCCGTTTTTATTGCAATATCCCAGAGAATTGTGTATTTCTCATTTTCTGGAACAGATTATGGTCTGTGCACGTATCATTTGTCGGTATAATCAAGTTTTAGTCTCTTGCACAATTCATAGTGAACCACCTTTTCCACCCAGTCATGTCTGCTCTTATGCTCCTTCTGTGCCAGTTTGTGACATTCGCTTATTATTAGGTTTACTGTATGGTATCTCTCGTCACAAATTCTGGTTTGTGCATACATCCTTAATTAGCATGGTCAAATTTTAATCTCTTGCACAATTCCCTGTGGAGCCCCTTCCTGCCCAGTCGTGCCTTGTCTTGTAGTCTTTTGGGGCCAGTTTGCTGCGTTCGCTTATTATGCGATTAAATATTTCATCTCTATTTCCACTTGCTATTCTCCTGGGTTTTTATAAATTCGGTTCTTATTCTTGGTCGTTATTAATAACGATCACATTTCTCTCTTTAGGTTGCCTCAGTGTAGCCATGTCTATGTCATTTCTCCAGGCTACTTAAAAAGGTTTTGGTGATCTCGGTAGTGCAGTGATCTGAAATGTATCAATTTTTCATCAGATTTCTAGTTTCTCTCATTCTCTTTTATAAGTTCTTGGCGATTGTTCCGAGTGCTCCGACTTTGATTGGTATTACTGTCACGTTTATCTTATACAACTTTTTTAAAACTCTCTAGCAAGATCCTTGTATTTCTCGAATATTTCGTTTTCTTTTATTTTATATCTGGTCTGCTGAAACAGCTAAGTCCTCTCTTGCAACTAAGTATAAAGGTTTTACTGGTTTAAAATCATTGTGAACATTGAAAATTGATTGGACTTTAAAACATTGATATTAAAACTAAGTATAAATTCTTTTAACCGGCATAATGGTTTGAGTGTTCTCCAATGGTCTGGGAGACCGGGGTTCAATCCCAGGTCGAGTCAAATCAAAAACTCATAAAATAGTACTTGATTCCTCCTTGCTTAAAACTCAGCATTATAAGGTACCTATCAAGGGTAAGTGGAGCAATCCAGGGAAAGGAGTGGCGCTCTCCTCTACACCTTTGAGTTGTAGCTATTGAAAAAGGAGCCTTCAGGTCGTGCTCGACTAAAGTCGGTCAACTTACTTATAAATGCTCTCTGGTATAAAATGATTGTGAAGATAAATATTTGTACCGTATTTAACTGGAGACCAAAATTGTTGAACTGGATTTGGTATAAATTAACCTACCAAGGGTTTACATGCCATAAAACCAACAAACCAATTGAACCAAGAACAGAATTGAACCAGTGGGAAAAACAGAAAAGAAAATTTGTGGGTTTTTTTACTATTATTTTGTAAGTGGGGTTCAAAATACACCGATTGCACTCCCTGCTAAGAGGTAAAACGCTCCCTATGAAAAAAAGGGTGTTTTGGGTATGAAATGTAATTGCACCCGGTGATGGAGTTTGTGGAGTGAAATTACTTTTCTGTTGCCATTATCAGCTAGTCCAATCTGACCTTGAATAATAGGGTCTTGTCTATGGTCCAATTAAATCTGTTCATAATGAAGTGTTTATCAGTTTAAAATGAATATGAAAATAGTTTCGTGCCGTATATTACTGGAGACCATAGTTGTTAGAATAATTTTGGCACAGAATTGACTAACAAGGGTTAAAATACCGTTAAACCAACCAACTACCTGAACTAAGAACAACCTTACGACTAAACTAGCTGGAAAACAGAAGTGGGTGTCATCGTGGTGCAATGGTTAAAGCAATGGACTACGGAATCGTAGTAAGCGAGTTCGTACTCCAGTCGCGCTATTACGTTCACTTTCGGGCAAATACCCTTGGGAAAGGTATGAAACCCCTTATCCTCCCAGCTATGGGTTAAATAGTACCACTACTGTTCTTCTAGGAGAATGGCTTTGGCATTAAATAACCTACAAAGGTTGATATGCCATTAAACAAAGAAACCAAACCAAAACAGAAGAAAAAAAAACATTATTTATGATAAAAATAAAATGCTAAGTTTAAGCAGTTAAAGGGAAGTAATCCCTGTGGCCTAATGGCTAATATACTCGACTGGGAAATCGTAGTCAGCCATTTCGAAGTCTAGCGTAGCTGAGTGATAGAATCTTGGTTTGGCGTTTCAGTCAGCCAGGTTTCGATCCCAGCTTCGGGAATCTAGCCTGTCTGACCACACTGAAGAGTTCTGATAGAACGAAACAGGTCTGTTTGTTTCCCTTAAGAAAGGTATAAACCCCCTTATTACCCCAACCTATTGATTAAATAGTAAGTAAAGTAAGTCGAGGGTAACGAGAAGGCTCCCTTTTCAATAGCTACTACACTGAGATCTAGGGAAGGCCGTTACTCCTTTCCCTGGATTGTTCCACTTTACCCTTGATACGTACCTTATATTGCTGAGTGTTAAGCAAAGAGGTATCAAGTACTATTTTTAAAGTCTTTGGTATGACGCAACCTGGGATTAAACACAGGTCTCCTGGACCATTGGCCAACACTCTACCCACCAACTCTACTACAACGACTTTGGAATTAAATAACCCACGAAAGTTGACATGCCATAAAACAAAGAACACAAATCTTAAACAACTTAAGGGAGCGTGATATTGCTTTTCTCCCAACTCTCTGAAAAACAGAAGCAGGAATTGCAAAAAATAAAAAGGATGGGAAGCAAAACAACACCAAAGCAATAAACTTCGAGGTAATCCAAAAAAAAAAAATTGCTATTTTGTGATAATAAAAAAAAAAACATTTTCCTAAAAGCTCACTAAAAATATTTTTCATGTGTAAAGGGAAATAACTTCTCTGGGTTATACAAAACAAAATATTATAATAAATACACACGTATTGACTTGATTAAATGATAGTTCTGATATACGAGGTGCCTACGATAAGTTTCCAGACTTTTTTCGTATGGGCACTTTTATTGATAGTCATCATCATCATCATATCGCGCTGGTTGCACGGATATTCCTGACCCTCTCTCGCCACTCCTCCCTTTCGTTCATCGCCCTAGGTAGGTCTTCAGGACAACATCCTGTATCCTCACATAGCTGCTGAATGTACGTTCGAGCTGGTCGTCCTGCTTTTGCGTGGCCATGTGTGGGGATCCATAAGAGTACATCTCTTATGAGTTCATCTCTGCTTCTCCAGCAGTGTCCTGCATGTCTGGTATTGATAGTACACACATGAAACTCAAGACCCCTTTGAAGTAATCTCCTCCGGCTGCAATCCACTTGTTGTACCGTTCCAACAACTTCTCGAAGGCCCCATGAAAGCACTCTTGTGTGAGCGTGTCAATGGCCTTCGTCACAGCCTCTTTCATCTCCTCAATTGGCTCATAACGACAGCCTTTGAGCTTAGGGAATAACCAAAAGTCACAGGGAGCAAGGCATAGACTATAGGGAGGGTGACGAACTGTCTTGAGGCCCATCTTGGTCAAATAGTCTGTGACAAGGACGGAGTTGTGGACTGGAGCATTGTCCTGGTCGAAATGCCACTGGCCCGATTTGAAGAGTGCTGGCCTCTTCCCAAGGAATCTCTTCCTGAACTCTCTTAAAACCTCAACATAGTAACCCTAACCCTAACCCTTTGGCCAATCAACTCTGGTCTATTGACTTCCTTAGCCCTCCCACACCTCTCGTCATCCCTCACAGACTCCTGCCTTCGTTGAATCTCTTATGCCACTCAAAAACTGATGCTCGATTCATGCAAGATGGTCGAAAAGCAGTCTGAAGCATTCCATACGTTTCTGTGGCATTTTTTTCCAAGTTCAAAACAGAATTTTATTGCATATTGTTTTTCTAAAGTGTCCTCACGTCCAGATTGCATTTTTGAAACTCACCAGCTGTGACAATCAGGCTTTAGTAGGATGTATTCCAATTTCTACTATAGCTGTTCATTGGAAGCTGAAATCATAAAAATTGGTCAGTCATCTCATAAGATGTATAGCAATAACATACTGAAATTTCAAAAGTCTACGACAATTCTAAATGCCCGTAGGAAAAAAGTCTGGAAACTTATCGTATGCACCTCGTATATGACAACTTTCTAAATTATTTGACGCCACCCTAAAAGAGCAAAATAAAAATATGTACAAATAAATAAATAACAATCTTTAAAAATCCTCCTCAATGAAACCCTCCCAAACTATCCAATTATTTTACTCTCAATTAAGTGAATAATTAAGTCTATCGAAATAATGTTTCAATCTTGGTTGCTTTGTTTAATGACGAATCAATCTTCGTGTGTAACATATTGACCCCGGCAATGTCAAAATAGGAAATGCACCTGTGTAAATAACAGGTGCATCCGGTCGAGGAATATCAAGATATAACCTTGACCGTGGACGGGTTGAATTGAGTGCGATTTGTGACGCCCACAAGAAGGTACTATTTACCAACCCCTCCGCTCGGGCAGGATGTGACACAAGGTCAATTTTTTAAGCGGAGTTTAACAGGTTTGAATTCAGAGTTTTTTCCTTCTCCTAGACTAGTTGCCTCACCAAGGCTGAAGAACCTAGTCCGTCCTACTATTTACCCATAGCTGGAGGGAGAATAAGGGGGTTCATACCTTTCCCAATGGTATTTGGCCGAAAGTAAACATATTAGCGCGACTGGAGTACGAACTCGCGTACTACGATTCCGCAGTTCATCGCTTTAACCATTACACCACGAGGACGCCCACAAGAAGGTGGGCGCCGAACAATTATATAACCCGGGTGAAGACAGGAAGTTAAGTCAGTTGGAGATAAGATGCAGTAGAGAAAACTAGCACACAGCAGAGGGAGCCCTCAGGCCCCCGATTGAGCAGTTGCGGTTGGAGAAAGATGCTGTAGAGAGAACCAGCACCCAGAGAGGCTGGGCCCTCAGGCCCCCGATTGAGCAGCTGGAGTTGGAGAGAAGATGCTGGAATGAGGAACATGTCCCAGAGAGGCTGGGCCTCCAGGCCCCCGGTTTAGCAGACCAGGAGAACGGGAAAGAAACGCTGTTATGGCCATAAGAGTGGGGGTCAATTTGTTGCAGTTCTGTTCAGCCTCCAACTCACCTCTCACACAGTAAAACCTTTAGTAACCCTTTCGAACTCTTTCAAATAAAGTGAGAGGTATATTTTTCTAAAGAACTGTGTCGCTCATCTTTATTGTCTCGTCGTTATGATTCTGCATGCAGATGTGTATGTATAGTTGGTCATGACGAAATCTTCCTTGTGGAAGGGCAATAATGGTACAATTTAATCCATAACCTGGGGGGGTACGGGAGTTCATACTTTTCTCAATGGTAATATTCCCAAATTGACCGTAATATCGTGACTGGAGTTCGAACTGGTTTACTATGATGACGTAGTCAAGTGCATCAACCACCACACCATGAGGTTTCTCCACTCCATAGAAATATCGTTTTGTTAATGACCTCTGAAATTTGATTGATTTTCGTTTTATTCTATTTATTTATTTTACATATACAAATAAAATAATATATATTACTTAATTGGGTTAAATTCCATTAAAAAAAAGGTTATTTTCTAGAAATTTAACAATCAGAACAGCAAAACAAGACTAAATAATATATGCCTTGTTTAACTGACTGTAATAAAATTTGGGGACTTTTTGTGTTTTAACTATTAAAACCACGTGATTATCAAAAAATTGTCTATTTGAATATTCATGAGAGATACTCTAAGTGTTTTGAGTTTATCCAAAAACAAATTGGTATTTTATGGCACTAAAAAATGTCACTAAACTTTCGCAAAAAATATTTTTTCACGAGTAAAGGGAAATAACTTATGTAAGCTGATAAAGAGATTTACCCACTGCATGTGCTCGTATATAAGGCAATCAATGTGTAGGTTATTTTAACGCCAAATCTATTTTTATGCAAATAGTTCTATTTTAAACAATTCAGCTTAGCATGAGTACACAGTTTAATTGCCAAAAACATTTTTATTTCAAGCTGTTTAGTTTATTCAAACACTTCTAATTCAGCTAATTCAGTTTAGTATCAGTAGACGTTTTGTTTACACGCAGTTAAATGTCAAAACAGTTCTATATTAAACAATTCAGTTTAGTGTAAGTACAGTTTCAATGCAAAAAAAACAGTTCCATTTCAAACAATTCAGTTTAGCATAAGCACGCAGTTTAAATGTAAGTACAGTTTAATTATGAAAACCTTTTTATTTCAAGCTATTCAGTTTAATTAGGTTCTAACTCAAAAAGTCCAGTTTAGCATAAGTATGCAGTTAATTCTATTTAACCCCTAGATAGGGCCCTATCAGGTGCTACCATTGCGAGCCAGAGTGGACCTGGAAGCAATGGCAATGAAGGTGTGCTCTGCATTCCCCAAAGCCCGAGCATCACGGGAACCTCACCATCAGATTTAGTGTCATATCAGGACACTCACTGCAGAGGTGCAGTCGGTGTATTCTACAGCCCCAGCCGACTGGGCAAAATCAATGTGTACATGCGCACAATGATATTCATTTATACCCATCTTGCTTAAAGAAAAAATGAAAAAAAAAACAAAAACAAACACTGCGTTCTTTACCGTTTGTTGAAAGATCGCTATACAAGTCCGATCACTCCGACTATTATTTCCCTTATACTTACCTTTTTTTTTTTTTTAACCCATAAGCCCTTAATAAAGTTTTCTCCTCCCTACGTAACGCACGTGTGTTGTTTTCCTCTGTTCGGATCAGTCAAATCCTAATCCTTTTTCCGAAGCGGAATGCCATTTTAAGACCGTTATTAGCGTCTCATTTCAAACAGATTGATGTCATTCTTATGTTCGATTTTTTTTTTTAAGATAAAATTTCTTAACGATGAACTAAATTCTACTGAGAATTCATTTACACAACTCCAATATCCTAATTAGTTTGTACAACACGCTCATATAAGCTTTAAAAATTCACAAACGAAATAGTTACACAAACAATTCTTCCAATAATAATTGAATTCCTTGATATATCATAAAAATATTTCTCACAGTAGAACAATACTGACCACGCGTGGCACTTAACAGCAATTTTGGCACTTTCAGATTGGTTATTTGTAAACCCCCCACCCCGGACGCCAGAGTACCACAAAAGGCCTTTTTATCGTGGATACAAAGACAGTTTTAAAAATGCCACGGGCCCTGTCGACATGCCCCTAAAAAGTGGCCTCTCAGTCGCCAAGTAATAAACCAAGCCCTGCAGAAGCCGATGAGAGCCAAGGAGAAGGTCGCCTGAAACCCAAAGCTTGTCTGTCTTAGCCACGTGACACGAATGCTGGGTTTCCCCGGCACTTATGCCAGGCAAACGAACCAAACCATGCGCACCAGAACACACAGCGGATACGCAAATCTGGTGTGTCCGGCCGTGGCCGTTGCTATAATACCACGGTCCGGCGCTTTCAGAGTGGAAAAGGGAGAAGTGTGCCTAGACAATGAGGCAATAACAGCTACCCCTACCATTTCCGTCGACAGCTACAATTAATATTCAGTGTGCCCTCGGTCTTCGGATTGTTAAGGCAGTAAAAAGGTAACTAGCAGAAAGGTATTTAACACGCGCTCTTTTATTCAGTAACTGAACGAACAAGGAGCTATCCGAAAAATTCAACTTAAAGACAACGGAAAATTAACTTAATTTAACTGGATAAGAAAACCAAAGAATTCGACTAAAAGTCAACTTACCAGAAAATTTAACTGAAAACTCAAGTAAAATTAAACGAAAGCTAAAAATTCAACCAACATTTCAACGAAATCACAAAAACTACTTCAGTTCAAAGAACTTTGTTTTCCGGAACATTCTCTTTCATGTAAGTCCCGCAAATTACAATAAATCTGCAACATTTTATCCTTTCCGTCTTTTTTGTTTGTTTGTTTTTCCCTTCTTTTATATAAAATTTGTTTTCTTAAACTTCGTCCTCTTCATTATCTTTTTAATTCAGTATCCGAACTAGAAAACTGCAGAACCTACTGTTTGAAATTACCCGCTAAAACCCCCACCCCAAAAAATGTACCCAATATATTTAAAATTTGGTAGTTTACCCATATACTGCGATTTTTTTTTTTTTTTTTTGTCATTCCTTTTATATTGCAAAATTTTTATTATCATTTCCTTCAATATCATTTAACCTACTAATTCATCTATATACATCATCGGAAAAAAAATCTAAACCACATCTCATTACAAACTGTTACAAACTCTTCTTAAACAATTTGAAACATGATTAGTTATAATATGTTAGAAATAAATATTCCTTCAATATAATTTTGCAATATAAAACAAAACTAATTATAAAATTTAAATAAATAATAAATAATAGATAAATAAATAAAATAAATAAAACTTCTCGCAAGTCTTAGATTTTATGAATAATTAAAAGGACGTTTTTTATTGGTTGAGAATAAAAAGCTGTCTTTGTGTATATATAAATTTTATAAATGAATAAGCAGACGATTTTTATAAGACGCAGTCAACAAAAACTTTTCAAAATGGAAAGACAGCGTTTTTAAAGGACATCGCTTCAATTAACCAACATTTAAAAAAAAAGGAATAAAACTTCGGTGTCAACTATTCTTCGAATAGAGAACATCTAAACCAAAACTAAGTGTTCATTTAATAGTATTTTTGTTGGGGGTTTATATATGTATATATGTGTATAAGTACTTGAATATGTGCAATTGAAAATTAACTTAGCTACGTCTTCACTTTTCTTCTAAAACGTTTACAAAAAAAGTTAGTATTAGGTTGGAAATAATATAATTTTCCAATGAATAATAAGAATCAATTTAAATCTTAAGCTGACGTATATGCAATCCCTTGTAATAGTCGAAGAAAAGTTTATACGTGAGAGACTTCCAGATCTATCAAAAAATCTATGAACTCATTCGAGATTTCAAATTGGACAACGATCTGAATGTACGAGTGAAATATAATTTAGGGAGTCCCCTTGGCAAAAATGCTGGACTGATACACCGTAAGAATCGAGTTGAAATTCTATTCACCGTATTATGATCACTTTGAGAAAGGTTTGAACCCCCTTATACCTTCAGCTATGAGTTAAATAGTATCACTGGTTTTCTTCAATAAGGATGGTTTTGGCATTAAATAACCCACGAAGGTTGATATGCAATTAAACAAAGAAACCAAATCAAACAGTTTTAATTTCAAAGATTCTAAAATATTAGTGTACATAATAAAGACAGAATGATTGTTGAATCTACTCATGATAATACTATCAAACAAAGGCCCGATTTTCAACTTTTCTCCGTTGGTTAAATTAGTTCTAAATAGTTACAACATCCTTTTTTCAAATTATTTTTTAAATAATCAATAATTAAGTACGTTTACTTTTAATATTTTCGCTTTGATTTTTCTAAACAAAATATTTTTTAAATTAAATTTGATATTATAAATCGCGAAGACGTCATTTTATTTGAATCAAACATTTCTTTTAAGATTTTTAAACTACAAACATTTATGTTATCTTTGAGAATTTTTTTAGAATTGTCAAAATTCTCGAAAGTTTTTTTTTAATTATAACAAAGACGCTCTCTTTTTTGTAAAAGATTTTCGAACAAAAGAGTGACGTCAATCAAAATTTGAAATGGATGGCAATAACGGTAACGTACGCTAAAAATTTTTCATTTGAAAATTTACTCTGGTTTCCTCAGAGGGCCGTCCCCCGACGCTTTAACCCTCTTCGGAGGGGTTGGGTTTATCGCCCAGCGCACGAGGCCGTCTCTTTTAGGGGAATGCCGATGGAGTCCGTGGCATTTTTGGAAATGCCGAGCATATGTGGGCTCCGGCCCTGCCTGCGCCCGGACCCACTTTAAAAAAGGCCTTATGATAAGTAGGTGGGACGGAGGACAAATACCATTTGAAAATATTTTTCAGATGAAACATTTGATATCTATAATATCTAACCTGAAGATAATTTATTCAGTAATAAAAATAAAAACTAAAAGATACATAGGTAAATTATTATCTGTAAAAATACATCCTCTGAATATTATGTTGTTTTTTTTTTTTTAGTTTTTAGCTTTTTTTAGGTGAGGTTAAAATTTATATATATTAAAATTTATATATATAAAAATGGAAATAAATCCGACGGTATATATATATATATATATATATGAATATATGTGTGTGTGTGTGTGTGTGTGTGTGTGTGTGTGTGTGTGTGTGTGTGTGTGAAAAGCGTGTATTCCTTTATATATAATATACCAACGTTTAATCTTTCGTTTTTTAACCATCTTTTTTAAAACATCACATTTAATCCTCACCCTGAAGATGGTTTTGAAATCTTACTGATGGATAAATAAAATCATCCTTTAAATACATTGTTGTTTCAAATTAATTCATAGCTTATTATCATAGTTTTTGAATGAAGGCATTAACGTATATAATTTGATAATACAAATAATAATTATTATGTTTTATGGTATAAGCTTTTCCAATCTATTAAATTTTGTTAGGAAAGTTACGACAGAAGTTAATAATTATAAAAAAAAAAAAAAAAAAAGTAGTTGATATTCCGAAAATAATGTGATGCTTTTAATTAAATTGGTGTTACTTTTCTTTAATTCTACCTCTAACATCAAAGCAGTGTTAATTGTTTATCCCAGATTTTACATTTACCAGCCTAGTCGTCTGGGGCTGTAGAATACACTGACTGCATCTTTGCAGAGGGGTAAGATCTCACCTCCCAATGAGTGTCCTGATATGACGCTAACCATCTGATATTGAGGCTTACTCTCTGGAGCTTTGGGGAATGTGGAGTACTCCTTCATTGCCTTTATTTCCAGGTCTACTCTGACCAGGGCTGGTAGTACCTGTTAGGGTTACATCTATGGGTCAAATAGAACTGTCTATTAATATTAAATTGAAATATTAGTATTAGATGGCAATACTTGAACCCTGTGTGCAAACAAATCAGATTTGGCCGGTTGAAAAATATCACCTTCAAATTATTCACTTAAAAATCATGTACATAACCAAGATTTGGCATTAAATACCCACCGAGGGTTGATATACGATTAAACCAAATAACCTTACAAAACTTCACGGGTATTTAAACCCATTCCTACACTTCAAGCCGAGTTGGAACAAGGGAAATAAATCCTAAAAAAAATATCTGAGTTACTTACCTTAGTTTACCTGTCAGTAACTTTTATTAATGGCTCGCCGTTGTAGCTACACTTCGCTGTGGCTGCGTCGATGTGATAATGATGATAATAATAACATTTTTTTTTCCAAAATAGGGTTTCAATTTTCAATCATAAATAAACAAAAAAAAAAAAAGAAAAAAAAAAGAAAAAAGAAAAATAACTTTAAAAATAATTTTAACTTCAGTTTCAAACTTTAATATACAAAAAAAAAACTTTTCTTAATAGAACCTCCGTGGTACTCTTTGAAAATAAAAACCGTTGCCATATATTTGAGTGTTTAAGTTTTCTGTTTTCATTATAGCCTTCACAAAACTCCTTGTTCTGAATTTCTCATTTCGTGTTTGTTTACTCGCACAAAAAACATTGACTTACATTGTGCATCTTCAATTTTTCATAAAAAAAGAAGTTATGTATAAAATTATTGCTTATATATATATATATATCCGTTGAACGGATGTATGTAAACAATAGTAATTGTGATTTATAACCGTTTAAAATATACTTCGCAGCTAATGGCTCATCGTGGCTGAAGGTTTAGAGGTTTGGCTTGGCGTTTGAGTCAACCAGGTTTCGATCCCGGCTACGGGAAGCTAATATGTCTAGCCACACTGATGAGTTCTGATTGAACGAAACAGATCTGTCTGTGGATGACTATCTATATATATATATATATATAGGAAATGATGCAATTTCCTTGTCAAAAGAATTTTCTGGAAAAAACGGATCAAAATTGGCGCAAAGATATCCAACTAACGCCCACGCAGATGTTTAAAAAATGAACTATTAAAAATGGTTTTTAGGACCAATAGGAGGTCTCTAAAATACGCGCTCAAAGAATCTTCCAAAGTCAACGCATGCGCGTGGGATCCACCTTAATGTTATAAAAACACACAATATTCCAGACAATTCAGATAAGTTACTCACGCCAACCCGGAGTGATACGTACTCACTGTATCTCAGCGGCGCCGTGCTCGTTGGATCTTCAAACAACGGTGTCATGTTACGACTTCAAGTTGGATAAAGATCTTATCCACGCTGGACTCAGAACAGGTTTCGGCAGTCGTGACCTGATACACGAATCGCTGTATGTATTTCTTTATTTTTGTAGCACTATTGTTAATATTGTCTTTTTATTCATTAACATTAGTACACTACATAGTAAAGTAAAGTTAGCGACCATAGTCGAGGGTGACCCGAAGGCTCCCTTTTCGATAGCTACTACACCAAGGGGAGGGCGCTACTCCATTCCCAGGATTGCTCCACTTTACCCTTGAACCGTACCTTATAATGCTGAGTGTTAAGCAAGGTGGTATCAAGTACCATTTTTAAAGTCTTTGGTATGACTCGACCTGGGATTGAACCCAGGTCTCCCGGGCCATTGGCGAACACTCTAACCGCTGGGCGAACACTCTAACCGCTTGTACACTACATAAATATAAATAAAATTACAAATGAAGGCAGTTATTTATCAAAACCTGCTTTTTAAACTCGTTATTATTAGCCAAGAATACCTGATATCATATAACTATAAATTATCTGTATTACGAATTGTTACTTGAAGCTAAGAATTATCATTATTAATAGCTTGAAAGTTACGAAAATTAGAAAAACCGGAAACCTTATGTGTGTTATATAATCACGGAATGATTTTTCTTATATTAATCATTTTTCGTTAATTATATTTTATCATTCGGTTTGGTTGGGCTTTGAACTATTCGGCTCTTAGTGCAGGTGCACACACATTGAGTACAGTTCACGCTCGTGAATATAACAATCACAAATGTCATAATAAAAACCCCAGATAGAAAATAGGACTGGGGTGTGAATGACCTCATGCCCGGAAACGATGGGCTGAGAATTTGGTGATTTTGAAAAAAAAGGTTAGTTGAGATCCGACTCTGGGCTGAGCCAGTCCAGCTAGGGGCTGCTACGGGATGCGCGGCGCGTTTGTTGGGTCAGATAGTACAGTCAGCATAGTAAAAATTGTGTCTCTCTCTCCTCGTGTCGAAAAACTAAAGTCAAGAAGTTAATAAACGTTTCGTACCTGAACAATGGTTGCCCAGTCAGCTGGGGCTGTAGAATACATTGACTGCACCTCTGCAGAGGGGTAAGACCCCCCCCACAACGACTGTCCTAGATATTACACTAAACAATCTGATGGTGAGGTTCCAGCAGTGCTGGAGCTTTGGGGAATGCAGAGTACCCCTTCATTGCCATCGCTCCCAGCTCCACTCTGGCCCGGAGTGGTAGCACCTGAGAGGGCCCTATGTATGAGTTAAATAGAACTAACATCATACTTATGCTAAAATGAATTGTTTGAGTAAACTGAATAGCTTAAAATAGAAATGTTTTTGACATTTAAACCGTACTTACAGTTAAACTGCGTACTTATGCTTAACTGAATTATTTGAAATAGAACTGTTTTTTGACATTAAAACTGTATTTACACTTAACTGAATTGTTACATATAACTGCTTGAATAGTTTGAAATGGAAATATTTTTGAAAATTAAACCGTGTACTTATGCTAAACTGAATTGTTTTAAATAGAACAGATTATTTGCGTAAAAATGGATTTGACGTTAAATAACCTACAAATATTGATATGCCACCAAACCAAACCTGAACAACGGAGAGTCGTCAGTGTTTCGTATTTCCCTGCATCTGTATATTTTACTTGTGTGCAAACAAATGATCTTTATCAAAAAGGAATAGTTACATTAACCGATAAAAATATGTATAAATTATTTGTATTAGATTGGAATACTTGATACAATATTGCAGTGCAAATGATTATTCCACTTCAGAATAATAAGTTCTATGATACGGATCAGTGGCTTGTATTCATTAGTAGGAAAAATATCAATTATCCCCCTCGCAACATTGTGTATGCGATAACCTCGTGAAAGGAGACTGGGAGCAAGTACCCAGAAGTAGCTCGGCAGTTGTACAGCAGGCCCGAAGAAGTAAAAGGCGAATTCATTCCTTTGCTGACTAGACAACAGTCGAGCTGGAAGGCTAAACTAGCTCTCGTTGAACAACAACATAACAGTAACCAAACAGACAACGAATCACAAGGGACACTGTAACGGTTCATAGACAGTATATATATTCACTGTTATCAAGGACGGATTTGACGTATGCTAGCTCCCAATTTAAAAACTTTTTAGAGTCGACATGTTGGACAAATCAAAGACTGCTGGCGCTTACTAACCCACATGACACGCAAAGCCGGCCAGCTAAGAACAACAAACATCCAGTCACCTCCTGACCTCTATCTGGTGGAGGAAGAGAACAAGTACCTCTTCTAACCTACCGACTTCCTTTTCAGATTTTGAAAAGAAGACACTGGTTATAACGATCAGAGAAAGGAAGTTTAGTTGTAGCAGAGTCACGGGCGTTAGAAACACATGGTTGAAAGGTGTTCAGTTTTAATAAGCTTATAATTATATATTTTTTTTTGTCCCATTAGATTAGGAACCCTTCCCACTTAGGGTAGGCCCGGCTTGTTTTCGGTGTTTTCGGACACTAGAAAAAGTCGGCCTCCGCTTCGTAGACGGGGGGATTGGAGGACAACCAAACAGGGAATTTTTTCCTTTGTTTCGTCTTTTGTATATTTTGGGGTTTTTTCTTCTATCCCCATCATACAACGCTTTTGTAAATAAACCATATATTGTAAATAAAATCATTCATTCCATTTGGTTTTTTTAAATAAGTCTTTTCACAGAGCAAATGTGGTATTTTGGTGTTTGCAGAGTGATTGGTGATGGATGACTGTCTATATATTGTACTGTTCAATGGGTCGGTGAATGCGGCTAGCTAGGTTCCCTTAGAATATATAGAAATACATGACCGCTTCCTTCCCCTCCCCCATAAAATTTTAAGGCTTCATGCCTTCTTTAATTTAAATTTAAGGGAATAAACAGTTTTAATAAGCTTATCACGTCATTGTAACTTGTATGAATTCTGCTACGATAATAATAATGTAGCAGAAAGAACTTCGTATTTTTGTTTGGCGCGTTAATTTGACCGTTATGGTCGTCGCATATTTTCACCCAATGAAGATGACTTATCCTATTCAGCCCGGACCATTTTCCCGGACAACATAAGAATGGTGAAAGCCCGCCAAGCTACCTCTTCCTCAGAACCTTTTGAACAGGACAGATGTACTTTCCGTCTGCTCCCTTCATAGCAGTAGAATCACAACACCATGGGGAAAGCCGTCTAATTTATGGACCTTTTGAATCTACTCTCTTAGACCAAGGGTTCCCAGTTGAACATGAATTAGATGCATTTAATCCGCTACTTACAGGAACACCTTTATGTCCCCCCTAACTTTTGCTATGTCTACAGCGACGCGCAAAATTCGCTCTGACATCCAGATACCTAATTCCTGGGCAAAGTTTTCTGGAGACTTTCATGCCTCTCTCCTACAGCAACCAGGACCACACATTTATGGGGCACTACATCATTCCTGTCCTTAAACAGCAAACACGACTTTTGCTATGTCTATAGCGACGTATATCCGTTCAGACATTCAGCATTGCCTTGACAGTAGCGACGCACATTCCGCTCAGGTATTTAGCTGCTATAATTCCTTCTCAACTCAATAACTATTTCCTTCCTTCCTTCCTTCCTTCCTAAGAGACTTTGTAGGGAACGAATAAATAAATAAATTTAATTTAAAATTTAAATTTAAAAAATAAAAATTAAAAGAAAATTATTAAATTCACAGAAACTCCCATGGCCCCTAACAGGAAAAAGTGATGACGCATGCGTAAAAGAAAAAAGGCATCCTCTTGACAAAGGGGACCAGATTATCTTTCTCTTTCAGGCAGTGACCAGCGTTTTGGCAACATCGTCGCTGACGTGTCTGGGCGCCACGCATACGTCTTTGGACGTAGCGTTAGTTAGCCCCTTTCACCCAGGAGCAATTCTCTCTCGGTCAGCATTATACTGAAATATACAAGACCCACAACTGAACTATAAACTAACCCTTACCGGACTTTGACAAACTTCCAAAAGAAAACTAACCATTATGGAAGCCCGAAATACCAAATGACACAAATACATACATGAAACGATTAACGCATTTTTGACACCTTAACTGAGGATTCAACTATTTCAATGTATTCAGGAAAAACTCCCTCACCCATGGAATGGTTGTTGAACCCAGTAAATAAAGGAAAGTATAAAAGAAACGTCTTTTCCTTCGTATAATTCTTTTTGGGACTTTCTTGTCAAGACATTACACCGACCAGTCAACGTGGGGGTAAAATAAAATAACCAAAAATATGGAGCCAGATATTCAAACGGCAACACAGCCTTGCCCTTTGCCCGTGACCTTCAATCTCATACCCCACAACTTGCAGCATAAAGGTACCTTTTATTCGGCTACCATTAAACCTTCTTGAAAACCTTACGGCATCTTCGTTCTTCTCCTTTATTTTCCTTCGAGTATAGCTGGGAGGTAACGTTCAACTCTTCGTCGCTAAAATAATAATAATATATATGAAAGACAATGTTGTTGCACTTAAACTTCTTGTTAATTTACTTTTGTTGACTTTTCGTTTTACTTTTTAAAAAATCTTCGTTCGTCACCTTTCAAAACGGACTCGGAAGCATACACCCAGAAAAACACCACACCAACTAATTACCTTTTAGCGAAAGATGTTGTCATTTTGTTTAGCGTGGAAATGTTGTAACGTGCGTGTGTGTGTGTTGTTCCCTCGCTAATTGTTGTTGGAAAATAAAGGAGGATGAAGAATCACGAAGATGAAGATGCCGTAAGGTTTTATATGAAGGTTTTTAATGGCAGCATGGAATAAAGGGTTTGCGTTTTGGCTGCAAGTCTCGTCGGAAGGAAAGAAGTAAGGAAACGAAATGAAGTTGTTATGGAGTGGAGAAAGCATTTTAGCAGCCAAATACCTGAGCGAAAAGTGCATCGTTATGTTAAGGCATTGTTGAATGTGTGAGGAAGATATGTTCGCCATTGGTGTAGCTAAAGTCTTGTTGCTATTTGAGGACAGAAACGATGTAGTCACCGTGAGTTTGTGGTTCTGGTTGTTTCGGGGAGAAGCGTGAATGTCTCCAGAAAATGTTGCCCAGTGAAGAAGTAGCTAGGTGTCGGAGCGAATTTGGCATCGCAGTCGACATAGCCAATACTGGAGGCGACTAAGAGTTGTTCCTGTGTATGGCGTATCGAGTTCATCTAATTCATATTCAACCGGGAACCCTTGGTCTAAGAGAATAGACGCAAGGGGTCCATAGATTAGATAGGTTTCCTCATTGTGTCGATGCTGCTGCTGCTGCTGCTGCTATTGAAGAGCAGAGAGTAAGACGTCTGTCTTGAACGAAGAAGTTCTGCGAAAGAAAAAGCGTTTTGGCGGCTTACCCCAATTTGTGCTGTCCGGAAAGATGATCCGGGATGAATAGGATAAGTCATCTTGATTGGATGAAATTATGCGTCGACCCTAACGGTCGAATTAAATTACGCGCCAAACAAAAATACGAAATTCTTTCTGCTACAACCTCTAAAAATGAATGTTTAATAAGACAATTTGAACTTGTGACCATTGTAAGTTTTTTGACCGCTATAAGAAAATGTTTTAGCAATTTCCTACGCACAATACAAAAACGTTTTTTGAAACCTCTATTTCCTTTGTGTTTTTTTCTTTTCTCATGAACTGCTGTGGGTACAAAAAATCGATTTTTATCTAGAGCAAAACCTATTCCCCAAAATCTCAATCGTCTCTGTTGGAATTGACTCAAGCCATGTTTGACTTCATATACGAAGAACTGCTATCCCATTCCCTTGCACTGGTTAGAATTATGAACAAAACAGCCTAGTGAGTTCTACCGAGATATTTGTACAGCTAAAATGTAGAAAAACCGAAGGCAGTAAGGTGGCTAGGGACAAGAAATTTGACGAATGTGTACCGTTGGAACAACGTTCGATGGATATCCTGTTTGACGTAAAAGTAACGTAGCAAACTGATCTTTAAAAATTAAACGGACAACATTTCCCCGAAATTTGTTTATTATCTGAAAATTTGATTCTTAATGTTATTCTGAAGATAATGTCGCAGAATGATCCATAATAAAACTTTTTGAGGTAAGTAACGGGTGTAGCGAACGGTTTTTCTCTAAACTAGAATCACTTCAATAATAAACAGGGTTAGAGATATAGTCATTGCTAACAGTTGTCCTAATACAACAAAATAAGTATTTACGAAAGGAGAAAAGAACATTAAAAATAATACAAATTATTAGGCTTTTGACAGACATGTAAAAATAACAAATTTAAACACATAAAAAAAAGGAACAAAACAACAATAACAAGAATTGGTAGGTCTATATACATATATGAGTTTTATGTGAAGTAAGGGGTATATGAATAGTACGTTTACAATGAGGATATTTTACGGACAGAGATAAATGGTTTTCCTTTTGGTCTCTTCTTGTAAGAAATTTTATATCTAAAAGAATATTTTAAAGGTTTTTCATCTAGTAAATATGGTTACTTACAAAATCCTGTAATAAGTTTATAATCTTGTGGATATATATTCAATCGTCAAGGTTATTTTCATCAAAGGTCCTTCGTATCTTTGTTTTATAGTTCCTTCACCATATTACTTGTTCAGAGTCCTGAGTTCAACTGAATTTTCTTTTAGGAAAGGGGGAATCTCTCAACTCGAAATAGGAAGTAACAAGGGGTCATAAATCAAATCCTTCTTCAGACAACCGGTCTAACACAAAGGGTGTTCTCTGGACTTACTGGTGCCAATTTTGTTACATTTACAACCATTCGTTTAACGCTGTTAAAAAAATTATTGTCTTTCTTCTCTTGAGAACAAGTGACATCAAGTCTCCTTGTTCAAACATTATTATTATTATTATTATTACTATTCAACAAATATCCATATCTATTTAAAAAGGTTTTGAATTTGGGGTCCCATACGGGTTCCAACTGTCCACGTCCAAAGTTTATTACATTCAATGTATTATTTATTTCAGTTGTATTATACGTACAGCGCTTTAGAAAGATTCACTAATATTATACGACTCGTAATTAGCACTTGAAAATCATAAGCTGACATTCACCTTTCGACTTCTGGACCTTCGATATGTGAAAGTCAATTGGCAATAATCTCTTCCCAAAATAAAATAACATTTCCATAAAAATAAGTAAATTTGGTTCAACCTTATAGTAAGCCAGGATATCAATCGCTGCCTCCTACTAGACAGGATTTAACACACGGTCTTTTTTTATTGTAAGGGTTTTAGGGGAGGGGAGATCGGACATGAGTCTCGGCTCGTGCCCTGCACTATGTTGGTAATACGGTCACTTAGAGCAATTTGAACCAAATGATTCCGAAGGGATCTGGACTCATTAATTTTATCACACACCATAAGGTGGCCCGACCGATGACAGGAGCCATTCGGCCTCCTATCTATCATTAACCGAGTAGCCTCATACAGCACGAATGACAGAGGCCCAGCACAGGGAGATCACACTACACTTTGATCTTAGGCCATGAACTTTATAGTAAACCAAAATGCTGAGGGTTCAGCTCCTGATTGGGTCAAAGAAAATGAGCCAATACGCATAGCTTTTTTCATTTTTTTTCCCTCTACAACAATTTATTAAAAATTCATTCTGTTTCATTTGAATTGATTATTAGTTTTTTGAAAAATGGTATTAGCCTTATTTAATAATATAAACAGAAATTATCATAATACAATGGTAAAAAGTTTTTCGAATTTGTTAAATTTTGTTATGTTCGGAGGCAAATAATTATAAACACAAAACACTTGTTATTCAAACGTTTAATTAATTAGAATGATTAGTTTCATCTAAAATCATAACAGCGTCTTCTGCTTACCCGAACGTATTTTTTCAGGACATAACACTTGTACTGATAAGAACGGTTAACATCTTGGTAATGTGTTGCAATGTGGGCAAAAAACTGTCGTTATATCACAAACTGCAATTGTTGGTGCTTGCTACGGGACAGGACTCAAAAGCTGTTGATCGTTATTTCTGTCTGGATGACAAAGAAATGAGCAAAAATGTTATATATATTTGAAGAATCTTTCCATTTTATAGATGCTAAAATGTTCAGTTTGGCTTTGATTGGGGGTTATGGAAATTCAGCCAAGTAGAGACATTATTTAGTCATTCTTTTATATGGTAACCCAGACGAATCTAAAAAGAGCCTAAGTCTGTAGCAGAAAGAATTTAATAATTTCGTTTGGCGCGTAATTTAATTTGACCATTAGAGTCGCCGAACATTTTCACCCAATCAGAATAACCTATCCTATTCAGCCCGGACCATTTTTCCTAGCAGCAGTAAAAATTGAAAAAAGCCTGCGAAACTCTCTTCCCCAGAAATCCTCAATAGGAACGGACGTCTTATCGTCTGCTCTTGAATAGCGGCAGCAGCATCATACATTATGAGGAGAGCCATCTAGTTTATGGACCCCTTGGGTCTATTCTTCTAGACCAAGGGATCCTAGTTTAAAACAAATTAGATGATACACTCTAACAACGTCCTACCTTCTTTCTTTACAACGAGACCTCGCAACATACCAGCGTAAACTCCTTCATGCTGCTATTAAAACCTCCATACAAAACCTAACGACGTCTTCGTTCTTCTCCATCACCTTTATTTTCCATCAACATTTAGCGAGGGGATAACAACCAACGCAATACCAACGCAACCAACGTGAGACCAACACAACCAGCGTAATACCAACGTACCTTAAACCAAATAATAGTATCCCATCGCTAAATGTATTTGTGGAAACAAAACCTAAAACTTAAACCTTAATAACAATAATAATAATAATAATAATAACCTCATCGCTATAAGTCCCAAGCCTCTCAAATTATGTCAATGTTGTTTTTTTAACCCTCTAAATGAATAATCCAGTTTTCTGCCTTTTCCTACGTATTCGTATTTATCAATGAAAATCCATGTTTTTTAAAAACCTTATATATTGATGTTTTGGTTCTTATCTTTGCTGAGGTAACACCTGATGCAATCATTAATACAAGTTAATCATTCAGCCAATGTCGATATGGATCACCAATCTCGAGTGTTCCCGTGCAGTCCTTTCTCATAATACAATTTTTTGTTGCATCGAAATCAAAACTTGAACCCTTTAAGCAAGCTGTTATTCCTATTATGCTAAGTTTTTTTTTCTCAAAAGAAACACGAAAATAAAAACACAAAAGACAAAAAATCTTTGAAATGTATTTTTTTTTCAAAAGAAACACGAAAATAAAAACACAAAAGGCAAAAAATCTTTGAAAGAAATAATTTTATTGAAGCTTTTACAAATAATTATCGCCTGGTCATGAAAATATCTTTACATTGAGTGTTTTTATTTATTCATTTATTTATTCATCCATTTGTTTGTTTGTTTGTTTGTTCCCAAGGTGCAAATGATAAAAATTTCTCAAAATCATTGTTAACTCGTTAATTTCTATTCTTCCAGAATTTCAGGATTTTCAAGAGTCTCAGCAAAAAATTAAAATGGTTGTACATAGCACGATAAAATTTCAAATGATAATAAAAAAACTACCAACTCCTTATTTCTGTTGAACAGATATATGGACGCTCAAGGAGTGGCTTTGTGTTGTATAAAATGAAAGAAAATCTTTTTGTCTCATTTTCTCTTTCCATTTGTCTCGACATGCTAAAAAATGTGTTCGGGTTTAGTTCAATCAAAAGTACATTTATATAAATATGGGATTGAGTGGGAACAGACTAAAAAATCTGTTCCCTGAGTTTAAATTGATCTCTCAAAATATTAAGGTTAAAATCTGGGCAGGATTTGCCGAAATTTTTCTCCAAAATATTTCGAGAGATCACATTTTTTTTTCTTTCGTTTTCAAGCGTCTTCTGTCAGACAAGATCATCGGAGTTACCTCCCTTATGCATAACGTCAAGAATGACCCAAGCTCACAACACACATCTTACTAAACGAACGTAAAAAGGGTAAAGAATGTTTTATTGTCTTAGGATTTCAATTTTTAAGCACTAAAAGAACATTGCATCAGTAATTTAAAACTATTAAAGATTTTTTTTTTACATCAAAGTAATTTGAATTTTATTTCTAATATTTTTAACTGAAGGAAAAATATTCTTTAACTTTCCTGTAGTCAAAAATTCCTCAACAAAGTAATTTTTTATGATTATTCTTTATATATTTTTTTCAAACTACTGTTTTTATCTTTATTTTTAATACATTTCAGTTGATATATTGAATTGTTCAGAGATTAAGTACTTTCATTTTTCTACATCTTCATTGTTTTGAAAAAGTTTCAGCCAACTATTCTTAGGTAACAAGTCTCATCTAAAGACTACCAGACTATTTCTTCGTTAACATCTCAGTCCAAGAGATTTACGAGAATGAATGTTAAAACGTCTGTTTCTACTTTGGATATTTGAACCCTTGCATAATTCCATCTACATTTTTGTAAACATTATCATAAGAAATATCTATAGATCCCTACTTATTAAATTCTATTTAGTAAAATAAAGGATATTGAATTATAGAAATGACATTAATGTGTAACACATTCATGTGTTAAGGTTGATGGGAAAGGAAATAGCTCTTCATTATTAAGGTAACAAATATAGAGAATAGCTATGTGTATTGCTTTAAATAAAACCATGTAATGTGTCCAAGGCAACATGCCACAAAACGTTTGCAGTAAACGAGTAAAGGTGATTTGTAAGTGATATTAATATAAAATCAGAAAAGAATGGAACAAATGTCCAAGAAAAACAAAAAAATATAATGGCAGAAGAACGTGAGTGTGTGTGTGTGTATATATATATATATATATATAATATATATAGAGAGAGAGAGAGAGAGAGAGAGAGAGAGAGAGAGTTCAGGTTTAAAAAGCTACTGCATGTTTGAATTTCAAAAGAAAAAAAATCCAGGTGTATTTGAATTTAGATTGGCTTACAGATTAAAAAGGATGCAAGTTCAAACCTTGCAGAACGTCTATTTCTCAGTAGAATGATTGTCTAAGTCTTACAATAAAAAGCAATTGAAAGAAAGAAAGACAGTCAAGTTTAAAATTAATAATGGTTGATAAAGTTTAGTCTAATTATCATTCAAGATAATGTTACAAATGGCCTTAAATTGATGGTTTCAGTAGTTGTAGTAAAAGTAATTAAAACGAAGAAGGAAATACTCATCAAAAATTAATAATGGCTGACAATGTTTCATCAAATAATTATTCAAGCTGATATTACCAAGGGCTTTAGATTGACAGCCTGAGTTGTTGCAATAAAAAGCCAACTGAAATTAACAAAGAGATACTTACAAACTACATACAATTTTTAGTTTAAAATAATTTTAAAAGTATTAATTAATTTCTCTCAATTCTAAGTTAAAACAGTGTTCATTAAGATGGTGTTTGCTAAGTGAATTGTTTGGGTGGCTTCATGAACTAATCCCAAATTAGGGCGCTCTTCAGACAATGGAAAGAGAAAATGCTCTGAAAGAATTTATTTTAAATACCCAAGTGTTAGACATTGAAAGAGCACTAAAAAATTATATTTTCAATGGAAGGCTGTTAATTGTTTTTTTTTAAATATTATACATTACTTTTTTTTTCAGACGAATTTCTTAGGGGTTTTGTTGTCTTTATCACAATACTTCATCAACTGTACAATCTAGCCTTTCTCAATTATCTGGGTCATTTGGTAATCTTCCCAAAATGACAAATGGAACCTTCATTCTAATTCCTGTGTTGTTTCATCCTTCTTTTTTTTTCCAAAATTAAACCAGTCCAACCATTGTATGTCCAAATCTACATGTATTCCTGTGAGCAGACAGTAGCTGCTGCTATTATAATTTCTAACTTATTTTTCTCTATTTTAATTTGATTGCTTTATAAATAACTCGAGTCATTATCTCTCTTAACATTTTTAGACCTTCCCAATACTCATTTCTAATTTGTCTGTACTATGTCGTTGTGGTTGTTGTTATTTTACACCTAGTTATATTAATTTGTCAGTCATTATAGTTCATTTTTAACTAGCATTTTTCTTCTTCCTAATTTTGATAGCTTTTTTTGAATTTCAATTCATTTGGGCTCTTATCACTGTGACAGCAAGGAAACAGCATGTATCAGAGAAAATAAAAGAAGTTCTCAGGGATATTTTAACCTGCATCCCTTTTGTCTCTGGTTTTTAGTTTTTAAAAAATACTTGTTAAAATTGATGATAATGAGTGACAAATCTTTATGTAAAAATCATTTTGTATTTTTTTTAATTAATAGAAAAAAAAGACAGCTACAACATCACGAAGATTTTTATGTAAGTTTTACTGTTTGATTTTCTAAATTTTTCCACATCCATATTCATCCATTTTATTAAGTAGGTGTTTATAACTCCTTACTACAATCAGTTCTTGTGATTTCCCAGTATAAAAACAATATAGTGAGGTTAATGAGAATAAAAGGTTCCATTCAACATTTTAAGGATGTTATTAAAAGCAAGACACCTGAAGAAGGTCAGAAAGTAAAGTGGCTGAAACACTGGGACAATAACAACAAAAAAATGGAAATTGGTCTTGATGAATCAATGTATAATAGTAACAACACCTAGGCAGAAATTCAGATTTAAAAACAAAAACAAAACATCTTAACAGATTGAATGACTCTTCAAAATTGGACTTTGCCCCATTTTTTGTTCCCATGAACCACAAGCAATCAGGCTATCAAAATTATGATTGCTTCCAGCTGAATTGTTGACTTTTCCACAACAGATTGTCACTAAAATAACTACAAACGACTTGTAGTTATCATGGCTGCATTTAGTAAGGAATGTCTATAGATTTGGGGATGTTGGCGACTCGGCCTCTGTCGAAAAGTTTACTAAAATGCAGCATTTTAAGAACTTTGGTCATAAAAAAAGAAAAATTCCCTCATACAAAATTTTGGAGTAGCATTCATAGAGAATGGCACCACAAAAAAGTAAATGTTTGATGAAATATCACAATCCTTTGTTATATCTTTTGTATGAGGGAATTTTGAAGATTCACTATATAAAAATTATTTTCTTTCCACAAAATGCATTAACAAAAATTCCTATGGGAAATAAGCATTTTTTGAACACTTGAAGTTTTTATCAAAGGTGTCATGTATTTGTGCAAAGTGAATACCATATTTCCAGGCAATAATGAAAACATTATATACAGATAGTCATCAACTTAAAAAGGGTTCGATTCTAAATGACTGGTTGTAAGTCAAACTGATACGATATTGGATAAAAAAAACAAAAGAAAAAAAGACAGTGAAAAAACTTAACCATTTTTTATTATTACCTCAAATCTTAATGAAACTTTAATGGCTTAAACACACATATGAAGTAATTATTTTCTTTTATTATTGTTGCTAATGTTTCCTTTGTTGTGAAAAGTCAATTTTCTCAAAAGAAAGTTCTCAGAAATACCCCAAAAATCGGAAATTTCTTAGAACTTTCTTTTCTTTGATATCCTAATTCTAAATTAGTCATTTGCTAATGACTACGGGCTGCAATTAAGAAAACTTTAAAAATAATCAAGGAAAATAATAACTTCCAATGTGTATCTAAGCCATTGAAGTTTCCTAAAAATTTGTTGTTTTTTTGTCCAACATTGTGTGTGTCCATGTGTGTGTGTATATATATATATATATATATATATATATATATCTTGGGAATTTTTGAAATAAGTATGTTTATGATTTTATTTAAATGGTATGTATAAAAAGATAAAAACTCAAATGCTGTATGACTATTTATTTAAAAAGTATTTTTATTTATCCTGAAACTTTGTGATCAATGACTATTTTTTACATTTTTGTAAAAAGACTTAGCTTGACTTTAATGAAATATAAATAAGTTAATGTCTGTTGGTAGTTTTAGTAGAAGCAAATATACCAGAATTACTAAGAAAAACATATGTATAGTAAAAATTAAAATAATTTACCAAGTGTATAATTATAATAGAAAAATTTCTAGATAAGAAATAATCTTTTGCCAGGTGAGATCAGTAAGAAGCTTTTAAAAAATGTCACTTTTACGTTCATAAATTAAGTCTAACATTGTTTTGTCCTTTTATTTACCAACAGTTATTGGTTTGGTTTGGTTTGGTTTGGTTTCTTTGTTTAATAGCATATCACCCTTTATGGGTTATTCAATGCCAAAGCCATAAAAGACAGTGGAAGTACTATTTAACCCATAGCTGGGAGGGGGATAAGGGGGTTCATGACTTTTCCAAGGGTATTAATCTGAAAGTGAATGTAATAGCGCAACTGGAATTTGGACTCACTATGGTGTCATCATCCAACACATTAGCCACTATTCAGTGGGGACATCCCAACTATAGTTTTATTAGTTTCAGTCTGATTCTATAATAGCTATCACTTTTTATCATTTTGTTAGTATATTTTATAATCTTTTTATTATCAGTTTTTAAAATTTAATATTATTAGAGAAGGCATGCTTGGTGTAAAGGTTTATCATCATAAGGAAATCGAACTGATGAACTGAGTTCAAATCCTGGACAAGGCTGTTTATGTTCCACTTTGTGCCAATACCAATTGGAAAGATATGATTCCTTCTCCACTTCCTCCAAATAAGGGTAAATAGTTGACAGTCATTTTCTTTTTTTATATTCTTATTCATACATTTATAACAGTATATTTTGTAATCTTTTACCTATAATAGTCAATATTGTACAGCAAGCTGGGATCAGGACTCATTTACAGAGCCTGTCACAACAAATTGTTCATTATTTTTTTAAATTTCTGATTTTTACTTGTGTCTTTCAATTGCAGTCATAAATGTGTATATCATAAGTCACCCAAGTTATAAATTGATGACAATCTGTATTTTTTTTTTTAAACTATTGAACATTTGCCTTCCATGTTCAGGACTGATTATTTCATTGTTTGGAGACCCAAACAAAATTATCAAGAAAGTGTTTTGATATTTCCAAGGATTAGCTAGAAAAAAATAGAAAATAAAAAAAGATAGGATTCTTTTGTAATGCCCTGCATTGATTCATTTATTTAGTTGGTTTTTTTCAAGATTTGTAAATGCAGTTGTTTTTCAAAATGGCTGTTTGTATATTTGAATTCTGGAAGAATAGACAGACAAATGCAGAGATAGAAGGAAAAAAATTACTGTGCAAGCACCAGAAATAATATGAAATTTATAAAAAAATCTTTGCACAATGGCTGCAAAGAGTAATGGGGCTAACTGCTAGAAAAATATTTTAAGGCTTTTATTTTTAAATAAATAATTCTATCCAAGTTTAGTTTATTCCTTTGCAAAAAAAAAAAAAAAATTAGTACTATTTTTTTATCAAAAAGAAAACAATATAGGTATATCTGATTCTAATATATTCATTTAGAATTGAAAAAATTACATAATTCAAGTGTTTAAGACCTACTGTAAACCAAGCAAATTCAAAATAACTATAATAAAATACAAGAATTAAAACTTAAAAAAAAAAAATTATAAAAATATCAAAATATTCTAAAACAATTTATACTGTATATACTAATGTATAAATCAAACTTGTGTATTGGTTAACCCTGATTTATGGTTATTGATTAATAAATTTATGAAACTACTTTTAAAAAATTAAGTACTGCTTTTTATCTCTTCTATTATGGTTGAATTTTAACCTTTAAAAAAATTACTCCTGCATAACTTGACACCAATTTTTTTGCCTAAAAGTTAGGTCTTTAAAATCTGACCTATACACAAATACATACAGTATATAAGAATATTTTCTCTAGAAAACATTACACTTAACCCCAAATTTCTTTTTATTCGATAGTTGTAGCGACTCAAATCTAATTTTCATCATGAAATGAACTGATTTAAATAAAATTTCATATTCTTTCTACTGGGAGGAGAACAATGAGAATTGCTCAGTTTGTCGATCTAATACAGGGCTATCTACTTCACACATAGGATCTTAAATAACATTATACAAATTAAGATAATAAAGAAACACAAAATTTGTAACCCCAAATGCATATTTTGGAAGATCAATTTTATGTCTTAGATAAAACAATCTACTTCTTTTTCATATTTTACTGTCTATTAATTATAATTAAATATACATTTTTTTTATCTAACCATATATTCATCTGATTTGCTGCTTCTTTGTGTGATTTCTGTAGACATTGAACAATGACTTTGAAATACATAAATTTACAACCAATAATTTTCAATCAAACTCTACTATTGATGGATGATAATTTATTGAAGATAGTTGTAAAAATAAATTTTGGCTATCAAATTTTCTACAAGTAGTTACAAATTTTGTGTGTGTGCTTTTTTTTTTTTTTTTAATTTGAATTCATTTTTAAGATTCTATTCAATGGAATTTGCAAAGATAGATTTATATTAGATCCCTAAAATATACAAATATATTTGTTCTACATCTTAAAAAAAAAAAATATTCAAATTTTTTTTTTTTTAACCTTTTTTGGTAGTGAGACCAACTTAATCAAATTAATGTATGAGGTTTAGATGTAACATTGCTTAAAAATTTTGGATTTGGAGTAATGTATCCACTGAAAGTGGATCTTATGCCCTGGCCCTAAAATTAAAAAAAAATTATAACTTCTAAAACTTTAACAGCCAAAAGTTGTGTAATGTACCCCACCACCAATGTCAATAGGGTTTGGTATTTTTAAATTCCTATAAACTTTTTTTTATTTTATGGTTAAAAGTTCATTTCAGCCATTGAATTTGTTGCCAAAGACATCATACCAAAAGGATTAAGTTGGTTTAGAACATAAAATGAAAGCTAATTTTGAGTCGCTACACATCAAAAATAATCATTAGTTATGAAATTAAATCTTAATAACTGATAGCCATTTGTAAATTCTTGTAATTTTTTATAAATTGCTTTTTTTTTGTTTTTTAAATTTTCATATATTATTTATTAGGTGTTTAAACAAAAAAATACTATGCAGAAATATCAGTAATGTTAGATAAACTAAAATTATCTAAATAAAGATTTGTAGGAATATACATATTTTCGAAAGACATTGCCAGAGGCCCGATTTTTAATAAATTAAAAGTATATGGGAAAAATTATACCATGCATAATTCTTTTAGATATATATCCTCAAACCAAGCTAAATGCAAAAACAATTACAGGTAGTAAATGATATCACTCTACAAAAACTAACTTCTGGAAACATCAATTTAAAAAAGAAAGTGGGGAAAAAAATCTTTTAAAAAAAATTGCCGATTTTTCACTAAATATTCATACAAAATTTTGAAACAAATTTACACATATATATTCAAGAATTTAATTTGTAGCAACAATTTTTTCTTTTGTATTTATTTTCTTCCTATCTCATTAAAAATTGAGAATAGGCAAGTTGATTACAAAAAATGAAAAAAAAAAAAAATACAAAAAACACAAAACAAAAATTTTTTTTTGCGTGGATAGAATAGAAATTAGACTGTGGATAATAACTCTACAAATATATTTGAGAGCAGAGTTCACTCCCCTTGTTTTTAAGCACCATTTTGGAGAGCCCAAAAAAAAAAAAAAAAAAAAAAAAAAAAAATGGCTGTTTCACTCACGTTACGAAAATAAAAATGTTGATCATTTCAAAGAAAAAAAAGTTGTGTTCTAAATAGTAAACTTGTTTCAGGAAAGAAAAAAAAATATTCAGAGACTGCCTAAAGAGGTAGTTATCTGAAGAGATGGACCTAAGCAGAGTGTCATGACTTACATGATACTGTCATCCAGCAATGTTCCGACCTAGCAATCTTTTGCATTTTAGAAAGTTTGTTCTTGAATAATAACAAACAAAAAATTAATAATTCTAACCATATAAATATTATTAAAACAAAACATGACTGACTACATAAAAAAAAAGATAAAGTATTGCTCTTTCAAAAAACAAAGAGTAAGTTTTAAAAAATCCCATAAAAATGCATTTGAGAATGTTGAACATTTTCTGTGAAGTTTATATAATCAAATTTATTTATTGAAATTCTTAATTTCAAGACTTATAAAAAATTAAAAAAAAAAAAAAAAACGTAAAAAATACTAGCTGTCCAAAAGAAAAAAACTATTAAGTCAGAACATTATTGTATGATCCCAACACATACGTCACCACATTCAGCTTAATGCCTTCAGACAAGTACTGCATAGATATTTGTTTTCAATTTATTTAACTTATTCCAGAATTACTAAGTCTTGGTTTTATTTTATTTACAACCTATGTCCCATAATTATGACATTTCCATAAAAATTTCATACACTAAATGTAAAAAAGTTTTGGGACGGAGCTAGTAATATTTCATAATTAGTCCAGCAGAATAATGATTTCCCAAAAAGAATAAAAATGTAACTTAAAAATAAGAAAAATTAAACTTCAAAAATTTAATTTAAAAAAAAAAAAAAAAAAAAAAAAAATCAAAATTTAAAACATATCAAAATATAAAAATAATTTATGAGAAAAGTGAAAAAGTTTTAACTTAAAAATTTTAATTTTTGAAAAATTTTTAAATTTGAAAATTAAAATATAAAAATCAAAAAGATAAGAAGTTAACAACTGAATTAAAAAAAAATTAAGCTAAAAAAAGAACAACCGGGGAAATCATATGAAACTAAACCTAAAGAAGTAAAAAATGAGAATTAAATTAATTTAATCAAATTGTCAATTGAGGAACATTAATTTTAAACAAATTAAATTTTGAACCAGATTAATTTTTATGAATTTAAAAATTATACATTGACTCCTAAAACAGTTTCTATGTCTGTCCCATAATCATTGGTACATTTAGTATATTAAATTTATATGCAAATGTAACAATTATTATGGTATAGAAATAGTAAAAAGGCTCCTAAAAACAATTACTACGTCCGTCCCATAATAGTTGGTACATTTAATATGAGAAATTCATAAAAAATGCAACAACTTTTATAGAACAGATGTAGTAATAGTTTAATATCTTTTCATAAATGCTCGTCAACCCACATTGGATTCTCCATTTTAACATTGGCAAGCTTTTGACTTAGTGCACAGATTTATTATATTTTTTAAGATTAAAATTATCAAGTAAGAAATAAAATTTAAGTTTTTTTTTTTTTTTTTTTTTTTTTAGTTATCAGTGTTTTTTTAATATTTATCTAGAAAAATATTGACATACTTCGAGCTGATTGTCTTTTTATTGCAATTTGGTATAAAAAAAAAAAAAAAATAGCTTGTAAAGTTAGCCTGTGTAAAGCATTATATAAATCAACTCTCCTCAGTAGCCAATATCATTTTAACTTCTTATATATCAACAAAAAAATAAACAAAACGAAAAAGTAATAAATTATTTTAAAAATCTTTTTGCATTTTTTATGTACCTTGGCAGAAATTACAATTTTCATTCAAAAGTTGGTAAAATTTTAATGTTTTTTTTTTTTTTAAATATAAAAATCCGATTTTCAAAAATTATTTTAACTTTTCAATTATGATATTCTGAAATTCAAAATATTTCAGGAAGAAAGAGTTACTTGGATTTTGAAATCAGAAAACAAAAAAAAAATTTTTTTCTAAATTTAAAAAAAATTTTGAAAAAAAAAGAAAAGTTGGCTACCAAACGGAATTAATTGAAGATGAAAATGATATGTAAAAATTAACATCACGTCTCATCACAAACACTCACACACAAAAAAAGACAAAGAAAATATTTGAACAAAAAAAAGAAAAAAAAAAAGACAAATTATCTCACATGCAGAGACAGACACATGAACAAAATGTTTTATGTCAGTTTGTCCATAACAAGTGCAAAAACAATAGTTGTCTCTCATCCCGAAAAAGAAGGGAGACTGCTCGACAGCCAACGGGAGTAAATATAAGGCATTACTGGTAAATAGGAAACATACCAGGTTGGTGCAAAAATAAGTGCATTTTTTAGCTTTTTAACTTTGATGTATATTTTGAAATAAACTACAGTATACAACAAAAAAACAAACTAAAAAAATAATGAAAAAAATGAACCCTTTATTATTATTGCCACAAATTTTAATGAAACTTCCATGTCTTAGATCAGGTATGGGCAACCTTTTCATCATTTGGCAGGCTGCACTACTCAAAAAAAAATTCAAGGTAATTTTACTTTGAAGTTACCTCAACCATTTTCACAGCAGACAACCATAAGTATCTGCCTCAGAAATAAGAAAAAGTTGATTTTTTTTTTTTCTCTTCGGTAAAAAGATCTTTTCTATAAAAACATTGAAATCTTAAGCAGACCAATCAGAAAGCACTGCGAGCCACAGTTTAGCCATGATTGGCTGAGACACACATAAGTAATTATCTTCCAAGATTATTGTTGTCAAAGTTGTCTTAGTTGTAGTAAAAAGTCATCATTTTCTAAAAAGAAAGTTCTCAGAAATACCAAAAAATAAGAAGTTTCTTAGAATTTTCTTTTTAGAAAATTATGACTTCGCTACAACAAAGGGAACCATGACACCAATAATCAAGCAAAATAATCCCTTCCTATGTGTGTTTCATTAAAATTTGTAGCAATAATAAGAAACGGTTCAGTTTTTTCGCTGTTTTGGGGGTTCAATTTGTCTAATACTTTAATAGCTATGTATGATATACTATTTTAAAATAACGCATTTCATTCTACAGACTTATGCAAATGGTTTTATTTTCAGTCTATTCTCATATATTTTAGGCTATGAAAAAAAAAAACCCTAAAAAAACAATTTTATTTCAAAGTTGAGAAATAGAAGAAAATGCTCACAATATTGCTATCAAGCATTTGGCCCAGAAAACAACAAATGTACAGCTAAATATTAGCTCAAAAAACTTCATGATAGAGATGATAGCTTTGAAGGTGCGTGTATGTACGTGTGTTGGAGAGGGTCATTCAGCTGACGGGGGCTGAAACAGCTCAGCACATGAATTCAAGGTTTGAGTTTCTTAGGGATTGGTGTCCAAAAGGGGTCGCCAGTCACATTCATGTACAGGTTTTAAGTTAGTTTTTCTTCTCCTTTTCAAAGGGTATTGAGACCGGGGTTCAATCCCAGGTCGAGTCATACCAAAGACTTAAAAAATGGTACTTGATGCTACCTTGCTTAAAACTCAGCATTATAAGGTACATATCAAGGGTAAAGTGGAGCGATCCAGGGAAAGGAGTAGCGCCCTCCCCCAACGCCTCGGTGTAGTAGCTACTGAAAAGGGAGCCTTCGGGTCGCCCTCGACTACAATCGCTAACTTACTACTATTAGTGTTACGTGAAATACAAATAGCCTCGTCCAGAATTTGAAATCATTTAATCAGGTTCATTTCCTGCTATTACCATTACACTGCAGGCACCGCCAATATTGATGATATGGCCATCCTTGAGCCATTATCGAAGTAGAAACAAGCAAAAAAATAAAATTACAGAAGAACCCAACACTTGTCATTAAACAATTAATATTCACACCAGATTGGTAAATCAAAAAGACTGTCCTTGAAATGACACTAAATTGCATTTGGTAGTGAGGCTTCAGTTACAGAACTTCATTGTCATTACTCCCAGGTCCACTTTGACCTAGAGTGGTTGTACCTGTTAAGGTCTCATCTATAGGTCAAATAGATCTGTTTGAAAATTCTTAAAATTAGATAGGAATACTTAAAACCTTAAATGTCTACAAAGTTACTTGAAACTAGATAATTGTTTGCAAATTATTAGTGTTAGATAAGAATACTTGAAACCATATAACTGTGTGAAAATTATTTTCTTTAAAACCCCTTAATAGATAGAGCATTTCCAATTTTATTTCTTTGCATACTAGTATTACTAAATTAAGATCTTCAAACTTGGTCCTGTGGTTTTGTTTGCACAATTAAAAAAAGTTTAATATTATAAAGCAAAAAAAAAAAAGAAGCCTGTTTGAACAAAATTGTATAACTAAGACTGTTTTTAAATCTCATCTCAGACAATGTTGACCTAACACCTCCATTCATGGGCAGAATGAGATACAAAATCAATTTCTAAGTGGAGATCTTCACATACACTTGTTATAGGGAGGCTCAGGCAATAATTTTGATCCTGACTCTTTTTGTTGAGGGTCAGCTATAAGGTCACATTTTGATAAGGGTCAGTTGAAGGTTACATTTCATTTATTTTTGTTATGGATATGTGTTGTTACTGATTTGCTAAACTTTTCAATAGAAATGGGCAAAGATTTATCTGAAAATATTATAGCTTAAATTATTGGAATTTCTACAGATACAGCCTCTCTGTGAGTGTGTGTGTATATATATATATATATATATATAGTATCCTAATTATGACAGTAAACTGTATTCGGTAGTGAGGCTTTCACTTTGAAGCACTAGGGAGTGTAGAGTACCTCTTCATTTCCATTCTGACCCAGAGTGGTAGTATCTGTTATAGTCCCATCGAGGGGTCAAATCTGTTTCAGATGATTGTGAAGATACATTTTTGTCAGTGCCGGACTTACCTATAAGCTAAAAAAGCTGTAGCTTTGGGCCACACATCCTCGGTGCCTCAGTTTTTAAAAAAGAATTTTATTTTATCATAAGATATTATTCTTTAACACTAATTAACCAAAAATTATATATATATAAATAATTATTTAAAATTTAGGGGGGCAACTTTTTTTTAGATAAGGACCACTAATTTCCTATAGCTTAGAGTTGAAAGTTTATCCCTGATTTTTGTACCATATATAATTGGAAACTGCAATAGTTAAACTGATTTTGGCATTAAATAACCAAATATGTCATCAAACCAACTAAACAAAAAAGCTTGACAAATAAGATATACAGCTTTAAAATTGATGGTTAAAAATCGACAATTTTGCACCAACCTAATAAATTTGAACATAACGCACTATTTTGTCAAACAAGTGATTATTTGGACAAACATGGACATGGTATTTCTGGATACCTTTACATTTATGCAGAGTGGAAAGAAAAAAATATCAATATCTTTATGAACTTGGAATTTAGTTGAGGTTAAAAACGCAGTAAAGATAACCCAAAGCCAAACTTTATTAGACCTTATTTTTCTAATGCGGCAATCATTGGGGAATGAGAAAAGTTTTTGTAAACAGGCTAGGATTTGGTCCATTTACCAAAATTTCTCATTCCTCAATGCATTGGAAAAATAAAGTCTAAAAAGTTTGACTTTGGCTTATTCTAACTGCACTTTTAACCTGGATTATTGATAAATTAGAATTTTAGTAGTGATTCAAATAGAAATACCATGAATTGGTGGGAGTGTCAATTAGGTTAAAGAATCAAGTCCTCAGTTTAGAAATGAGAACAGTGATCCCTTCTGAACTTTACATTCGGCTACATACAACAAAAGAGGAGAGACTACAACACAATTTAATCGTTTCTAAACCTATGTTGTTGCAGAACATGTGGACAATCTCAACTTATTTACAAACAGATCAACTTCTGCCACTCAATAGACATTTTAAAGAATATATAGGTAGTAAACATCTAACTTGATGAATTAAAAAAATAAAAAAGGGAAAAAAAAATTTAAATTGCCATTTTTTCACTAAAAATATATAAAAATTTTTAAAACAAATTTACACATTCAAATATAATTTAAACCATAATTGTGAATAAGTTAATAATATCCAATAGGAATACTTTATATAACTTTACAAACAAATAATTATTATAATCAAAGTAAATAATATCTAACTTCATCAATTGAAAAAAAAAAAGGAGAGGAAAATTTCTTTTTTTAAGCTGTCATTTTTTTCATAAAAATCCATACAAAATTTTTAAGCAAATTAATACATATACATTCAAGAATTTTAATTTTTATTTTTGTTCTTTTTCCTTAATTTTTTTATCTTATTAAAAACTGAGAATAATCAATTTGGTTAAAAAGAAATAACTAAATTAAAAAAAACAGTTTTGAGTGGATAGAATAAAAATTAGACTGTAGATAGAGAAGATGGTTTTTAACTCTACAGACACAAGTGCCGTTTTTTTTGTTTGTTTGTTTTTTTTTTCACAAGTTTAGAAACGAAAAAAAACCTGTTTTGTCTATATGTCTCATTCTGTTTATTTCATGACTTCATTTTAAACAAAAAACCCCGAAAACTTACAATTTATAATCATTGATATGAAATAAAAGAATTCTAGATGGAATTTTTCTTTTTTATGAAGTTAAAATTTTTTATAATACATGAAGCCATTAAAACATGCACTATGTAAATATAATCAGACTATGTAAAAATCTTTTGTTACTTTTTAAATTTTGAATTTTATAAACTTAGGATATTGACTCAAGAACCAGGGGAAACGACCCATAATTTTATGACCAGACTATGGACTCAAGGTGCTAAATACAACTTTCAAGATACAACCTTAACAAAGCTATCACAGACCAGCAAACAGAAAAAAATACTGTCCTCGTCATTCATTATTTCCTTCTTATAAGGTTAGGTTAGACTATTCTACTTCTTGTGTCAGTGGGTGATCTGATACAGCATAATTACCTGGAAGAGTGTATATATACACTGACAGGAAATAAAATTGCAATACTATTAATAATGTTGCCAATTTTGACCTGGGTATGTTGTGTGTATGTTAATGGGTAGTAGGCCATCTTGTAACATATCAACCAATGCAGCAATATATATGCATGCAAGAGTACAGGCTTGCATTAATCCTAAGAATGGCAAAATGGTTATAATCATAGCAAACAAACTCAGCAAACCAGGTTCAAATCTTGAACTAGGCCATCTGGATTTCCTTTTTATATTAATGCCCTTGAAAAAAGCAAGAAACGATATCATCTTCCACCAACAATTTGTAGTAGGACAGCCTGGCCTCTTTAGCCTTGGTAGGGCAACCAGTCTAGGAGAAGGAAAATTCTGAATTTAAAACCAGCTGTACTCTGCTAAAAATTGAACTTGTGTTGCATTCTGACCATGGTTGAGGAGTTGGGTGAAAACATACATCTGTAGAAATATGGGTCTGAGTACTGTTGATTCACCCCTTATTTTTTAACCTTGTTCTAAATATATGATTCTTAATTGCAATAGAGCTATATATATATATATATATATATATATATATATATATATATATATAAAAATATAAAATCATCGTATTTAAAGGTTGCCTTATCTGTAGAGAGAGTATTTGATGTATCTGGTCATGAACTCGTTGCTACTTATCTTCCGTGTTCTTTCTAGAACCAGTGCTAACACAAAAATCAAAAAACCTCACATTGCTACTTAAACTTTTACATTTTCAAATTTGTCAGGTAATCTTATAGTTGGTTGTATAATAATTTGGATAATTATATCCAACTAAAAATAAAAAGTTGTTGAAAATTAACAATTAATCATATAACACATTTTGCTCACTAAGTTTCATCAGATACTATGAAATTTTCTTATTAAAATGATAACAAAATTTTTTGACATAAATCATCATGGAAACAGATGCTGAACAGTGGTTGCCAAGGAGCTTTTAAATTTGAAAATTATTTGAAAATCTATTTTGTGCATACTACTGTTGCTAATCATACAACTAAAAATTATTGAATTACAATATCGTTTATGGTTCATTAATAATATTATAAAATAAAGAAGATTATAATTAAAGAAGAAAAATATTGTAGATTTTTTGTTTCCTTTAATCAAATTTGTTTAATTTCTATTGATTTTTTATTATATTCAATATTTTAAGTTATTTCATGGCTTCATATTTTGAGATTCGAGCAGATTTTTTACTTTGAATGATGAAAAAGATACAAAACTGTTAACTATTAGAAAGAATATGTGGTTTTTGATTTTTGCATTATATTGTCTATATACGCCAATGTGTATATTTATAATATACATTACCATATATGTTCTAAGTATGTAATATTTTTATAAACATTAAACAATATCAAAATTTGCTGATGAAAATAAACTCATCTTTTTCATAAATTATATTTTTGCTACATGGGTTTTGATTTTTGCATTGCACTGACTTTTATATATATGTGTGTGTGAGAATTAATTATATATATATATATATAAACATATGTGATCAGGGTAGTAATACTTTTATAAACTTTGACCAATACCTAATTTATTAATTTAAAAAAAGTTCATCTTTTTTATTAATTAAATTTTTATTATCTTTCTTCTTAATGATTGCATTTTACTGCCTCTCTGTGTGTATGTGCGTGTGTGTAAATATAGAAATGATATACATTGACATATATATGATAACATTATGCAGTATCTAATTAGCTGATAAAAATTTTTTTATCTTTTTCATTAATTATATTTTTATTATCAGGTTTTTGATTTTTACATTATACTGCTTTATACAATAAAGCATTAAAATACACACAATCAGATTGAAAAAAAAACAAAAAAAAATTGGTATTGTATTTATACTACGTTTATGAATATATACAGGTATCCCTAAATCAACATAGTTTTGTTCAGTGAAACATTGGATTAATATGATTAAATTAATTGTGAACATATTGTTATGTAAAATAATTTTGATAAATTCAATTTAAAAATTCTTGTGCACAAAGACTTAATAATAGTGGTGTCTTTTTAAGTCTGTCTAAAAAGATACAATTTACTAAACTTTACTTTGTCAGGTCTCAGATTGCTTATGGTACCAACTGTTCCTAAGTGGTCACCCATCTAATTAGTGAAAAACTCATTGCTGCTTAACTTCAGTGTTAATTCTAGAACCAGTGCTTTAAGCATAATTTCACTGTAGATTATTAAAGTAAGTTATTTACTAAGCTTGGCTTAGTTTGACACACAGGTGACCGATTGCTTAGAGAACCTGCTATTACTAAGTGGTCACCCATCAAAGAACTGATCAGGCTCAATGTTTCTTAACTGATGGAAACTGTTGCTATAAGACTAAGTCAAGCATATCTAGGAATGAGTTTGATACAATTGAGAGTGAAAAAAAAAAAAAAAAGGAAATTACTTAGGACATTAAACATGATATAAGTCAAAGATTTAACTTGAAAGAAAAATTTTTTAAAATAAAGTTGAAAGAGAGGCTTGGTTTAAATGAGTTGATAATACAAACTATTAAAAGTTGCATCAATGCAAGAATGCAACTAATATGCAATAATGTTTGCGGTGCACAATCAGTTAACAGTTTGTCCAGAAGATTCTAATCAAAATTCTAGTTCATATCAATAACATCCTGGTCAAAGCTCTTTGTTTTCACTACTGAAAGAAACGAAACATAAAATTGCCAATGTCATACTCACAGCAAGCAAGAGTCAGTTTAAAAACTTTAAATCGAGAACAGGAATGAAAAAATGCTTAAGTGCAGCCTCCAGACTTTCAGCTGAGCCACAGAAAATAAACAAAGAAAAAAGAATTATTTGTTGTTATTTTCCTATGATTATCATATATTTCTTGTTATTATGCTTAAAAGAATATCAAGTTTTGTAATTTACTGAGCTGCTACACTTGAATATTTCCAATCACTCTCAATCACTTAGAGATCAATTATAATTTAGATTGATCTACCATTGATTATCGTTTTTGAATAATATAGTTTTGACAGAGACAGTAGGGATCAAGTTTGGTTTTGTTGTGTTTTATGGCATATCAACCCTTGTAGGTTATTCAATGCCAAATCCTGTTTATACGTATCTATATATTATATATGATTTGTTAGCAAATAGTTTGTAGGTAGCATTTTTTTAAAATGAGTCAGAGCTCATTTGTTTGCGTACAGTTTAAAGGTTAAGTATTGCTAGCACTAATAATTCTAAATGGTTTCATATATTGCTATCTAACACTAATAGTTCTATTTGCACACATTTAAATGGTTTCAAGTATTGCTATTTATTGCTTGCATACAGTTAGATGGTTTTGAGTATTGCTATTTGACACTAATAATTCTATTTGATATTAATGATAATCACAAATAAAAGATTTGACCCATAGTTAGAGCCCTAAAAGGTCCTATCAATCCGAGCCAGAGTGGACCTGATAATAATGGCACTGAAGTGTTAATCCACATTCCCCAAAGCTCTAGTACTGGAGCCTCACCATCAGATGGTTTAGCATCATATCCAAGACACAATAAGGATCAACTATTCCTGTTGAACAAAGGAGACCTATATATATATAAAGATAATCACCCACATATATCAAACTTAATACAAATTAATATACATACTATTAGTAACCATTATTATAAGCAGAGGTAGATGAGTGTGTTGGTGGGTCAGGACTGTCTAGTTGGTAGACTGATAACTTAATAAGCTTTTCTCATTTCAGTTCTTTTATGTGCTACTGATCAAGCTCATCATCAAGTCAAGATTTCCCTGATTCTTTCTTCCCTAACATCCACTGCTCCAGGCTGGTCTTCCAAACGACATCTAGCGTCAGAACAGAACTGAAGAAAATAAGACTGATTAATCAACTGTACTCTAATTCAGTTGTAGGTGTGTGTATGCAATTTTAAGTTATTGATTATATAACCAAATTAATGATGCAAGTTTTAATTTTCAACTTGCTAACCTATCATAATTAATTCCCATAGGGGACATGCTGCTCTTCTATTAACTAGGCTAGCTGTGAGAAGGGCACATAATCTTATACAGGAACATTATCTGCAGAGTTGAATTAACCATTGAATAAAATAGATATGTGCTTAAGGCATCAAAAGAGAAGTGAGTATCACAGTTTTTTTTCCTTATCAAAATATTATGACTTGCAGTGACCAGAACTTATTTGCGACTAATCTAAAACTGTTGTAAAAATGATGAAAAAGAATTAACTCATTTTATTTATTAACTATATTCTTGGAAAATAACTTATGGTTAAGTAAATGCTGAAAGATCATCCAAGTTAAGCAACAACAAGCCTGCTCGTTATTTAGATGGGTGACTACTTAATAACAGTAGGTACCATAATACGAGGCCAGTGCTGAGAAAATAATTATTTACTGTAGGTTTCTTAAACTATGAACACCATGCTCCTTTCTTAATATTTTGGAGACAAGGTGACTAATGGATAAGGAATTTATTTTATATGCTTTTAAGAATATTCCTGAATGTCTTTGATTTTCAGCCTGTGTTTATTTTCTTGTGGTATCAAGGTGAGAGATTAGGTGGAAAAATAAGTAAACCTCTTATATATGCTTCTGCAAACTGTGACAATTCTCTAATGAAAACTGCATGAATACATATATATATATATATATATAAGTGATGTATTTATTTTTTAACTGCTTCTTATATTTAATTATAAACTTATTTAAATTTGTCAGTGTAAATCCCAGGGCTGAATTAACAATTAAACAAAATAAAGTTCACTGGATACCACATGGTCTTGCAATGACGCAAGATGATGTAAAACTATGGTAAAAATGTTGGAAAATATTTATCCCATTTTGTTCATTAACTATTTTCTTATTGGATGATTTACAGTTAAGTCACATTGAAAGCATCACTTCCTGTCAGATTGTTGAAGTTAAGCAACAATCAGCCTGTTCAGTAAATGGGTAACAGCAGGTGCCCTCGGCTAAAGAAAGCTTAATAGATGACAACTATTTGTGGTAAGATTCTTAAACTATAAAATACCACGCCCCTTTATTTGCCCAGTGGATAACGAGTTTATTTTATATGCATTTAAGAATGTTCTTGAATGTCTGAAGTTGTCTAAATATGTTTCCTTATCTCTCAGCTGTATGCAGTATGAACGAAATGTGTCAATGTTAATGTATGGTTTGACGTGGATAGTGCGAAGTAGTAAATCCTTGAATTGATCGTTGATTAAATTAATTTATTTTAACTTCATAGAAGAATAGATATTTTAACTATATGACCCCATAGTGTAACTTAATTAAAATCAATAACTTTACATCAAGTTGTTATCAGGAGAAGAACGAGAGCTACTAATGTTAGGCTATGCTAATGGCGTCAAACAGTTATAGCCTGATCCTGGTTATACGTTACAACTTAAATCCTATTAGTAACCCTTTATCAAAGAATTCTGTTTTCTTTAAAATTTACTGCCTAATTGTAGAATATACATCATTGATTTTCCTTTTTACCTAAAAGGAACAAATAGCTCGACTATATGGACATGTGAGAATCATGCTGATATAAATGAGCTAATTTTAGGCACTTGCCTGGGCCATTTTGGGCACCCTTTTAAAAAGAGATGTTTTTAACAAGTTAGTTGAAAACCATTACTGCTATAAGGAGCTCGATTCTCATTGGCTATCAATCACTTACATCACACAAAGCTAAGCTAAATGAGTCAGATTGTTTTGCTGCATTATAATGATTAGTTATAAATGAGATTGATTCTCACTGGATTCTCAACACTTGTGGCCATGAATCTTACAAACTTCATAAATTATTTAATATCATTCAAACACCTCAATGTTTTCGGCACCTAGTCCACTTTTAATCATAAGTATATACTACAGGTGTGTGTTGGGGTGAGACAATAATTATTAACTTTTTTAGTCGTCTAAATTTCTGAGATGAAGCTTTATGATTTTTATCAGTAAGAGTTTTAGGACTATTGTCTTCATCTTTATTGTTATTTTTATTTTCACAACGTTTCGGCCACTGTATTCTCTGGCCTTCCTCAGGTGTTCCCTGTTTATCAGGGCATAGAAATGATTCATCCTGGGAAATCACTTTTAAATTTTGATTTCCCAGGTTGAATCATTTCTATGCCCAGATAAACAGGGGACATCTGAGGAAGGCCGGAGGATACAGCAGCCGAAACCTTGTGAAAAAAACAATAAAGATAAATAGTCTAAAAACTCTCACAGATAAAAATTAAATTTATTATATTTTCTTCTCTAGATTGAAAATGCCAATTGCCGAAGCACTACAAGTAGATGTGAATCTATTAAGTTTCGGGATTGGGGGTACAAATTGTTTATGTCATGCGAATGAGTGTACAAAAATTAGTTCCCATCATATACATAGGTGAGACTTCCTGCTCCCCCACCCCTTGTACTGTACTGTTTGAATATATGAAAAATGGTGGATAATTATTGACTTACCCTCGTATATTTATACATAATCTAGAATACTGCCGATCATTTCCTCATTTTAATTGTAATGTCATTAATTTCATCAACAGAAATTATTTTAACGAAAACATAGCAATTTGTAGAAAAGATTCTATCACTGATTCTTGGATGACATATCTTGAAACAGACATTAAAAGAAAAACATTTTCTTATTAATAATTGCCAGATTGCTTAGAGAACTTGATGTTTTTAAATGGTCACCCATCTCAGAACTGAACAGGCACATTGCTGCTTAACTTTGAGCATGGCAGTTATCATTTACTTAGCTTTGTTTAGTCTGACATACAAGGATCAGGTTGCAAAGAGTGCCTGCTGCTTTTAAGTGATCCTCTGTTTAAGTACTGACAAGGTTCATTGAAGCTTAACTGATTATTTAATAATCTCTGAGAAGTTACTGTTTAGCTAATAGGCTACTTAGATATCAAATTTAAAAATCGTTGTGCATTTCTGTTCCACTTAGTATTAACTATTCACGGATGGTGACTTTGCTCAGAGTAATGGTTAATGAGCTTCACTAACAGATCATTGTTTACACCTGATGGTAGAGCCCTGAATACATTGACTATCTTTTACAGTGTGATAAGACTACCCACAACCCTAAAAAAGGGGGCCCTGAATGTAATGATAAACTGCCTCTGGTCGTGAGGCTACAGTTCTGGAGCTTTGAGGAGTGAAGAGTCTCCACTTTGTTACCATTACTCCCAGGTTCACTCTGATCCAGAGTGGTAGCACCTGTTAGTCAAACAGATGTTTTAAAATTATTAGTATTTGACAGGAATGCTTGAAACCATGTGGGTGAATGCAAATAAATTTTTGTTATTATTAAATAGGAATAATTTAATTAAAACTATAATTGTGTATAGATTATTAGTTATAAAACAGGAATACTTGATACCATATAACTGTGCAAATAAATGATTATTATAGTCAAAGAGTGCGATTAAAAAATTGATCACAATGGAATGCTGCAAGTATTATCATAATCAAATTTACAAATGAATCAAATTTTGACATTAAATAACCCACTAGGAGTTAATATGCCATTAAATAAACTAAACCAAAGATCATTGTTATCATGTTTGATTTTTATTGGGTTCCTTATATTTCTGGCCTTGTACTAAGCTTAGCTTAATAAATGAAAACTGTATTTATTTATTTGTGGTTCTTAGGAAGATGGTTGAGGTTTACAAACTGAAATGGCAAATAAAATTACGATGAATTGCTAGAGCTAATAAACATTTTCTTTCTTTTTTTTGCTCATTTATAAATATATACAATTCATATAATTACAAGTTAAAATGTGCAGAAATAAAAGACTGATAATCAAAATTTTACTGCTTGAGTGTACAGAAATTGATTTTTAACTTCACTGCTTGTGTCTAAAAATTAATTTTAATCAAATTAACCATTCTACACACGGACATCTTCCAGTGTGTGCGTGTATGTGTGTATGAATGTACAAAAAGAATCATTCATTCCAATTAAAAAAAAAAAGAAAACAAAATGGGGGGGTGATAAGAAGGTGATGTTAATTTTAATGAGTTTCTTTTAAGATTTGACAGTAAAAAAAAAAACAAACAAAAAATAAAACAACAATGAATGGTATCTGTGTTAGGTTTTTTCTTGTTTTCTTTTTTTTTTTTTTGTTAAACAAGCTTATCAATAATAGTAATGATTGTTTCAAAGATCTTTTTTTTTTGTTTAGTCAGTTGGAAGAGGAGTGTGGGTTGACTGTGGGAACTAACAACCATTATGCCTTGATATATATATATATATATATATATATATATAAAACAAAGCTAGAGATACAGAAATAAGCACTGGGTTTTAGTTGATTTGTTAAAAATCAAGAAAAGAGTTGAGCTAGATAAAAATAGACTGCTAATATTTTTTGTTTTTTCTTTCTTTCTTTTCTGTTGATTTTTGAGTAAAATAATATGAAATCAGACTTATAAAAGAAAAAAAGAATATGTGTACAGAGGCGGATTTTACAAACAGTTAAAAATGACTTATATCTTCTAAGTCAACCCAAGTCGGAAATTGAGTAAAATGTGAATATTTCTATAAAAAATGATTTTAAAGGAAAGTAACAAATAAAGAATAAACAAAAAATAATAAGGTTTACAAAAAAGAAAAAAAATATGTATATTGCAATTTTTAACCTCTTAGAATGCCAGAACTTGTTTAGACAACCATTCCTCTTTGAATTCTTGATGTAAACATGACATTTCTGCCGACCAATTCTTTGGTCAAAGAGAAAAAGAAACAAAAAAGATTTCTTTTTACCTTAAAAAAGAACCAAAATATTGCTATTATTTCTCTTTTTTTTTTCTCTCTCTCTCAGATGATAACCCTGATAAAAGCTGAAGAGTGAATCAGCCAAAATATTATTTTAATATCAAAATTACAAAGAAGTTTAATTGTCCAAACAATTTAGGGTATATTAATGACTCTTCCCAAAATTACATATTAAGAAATTCCTTCCCCAAATATCTTCTTCTGCACAAGGACTGAAGGCAATTCTTTTAATTTGGAAAAGGAATTCCTTGAATTTAAAGCAAGGTCTTCATATTTTAAAAAAGCCAAAGTGAGTAATTTTTAAAAAGAAGACTCCTGTACAGACAGAAGAACAAGCCTTTTTGTCTTAGACAAATGAGAAAAAAAAAAAAAAAAGGTAGCCTGACTTGAGATGATGGTCTTCAGATTCTTTTCTCATCATTCTTTATACTGGCACAGGCTTTATTAAGACAGCCATTGTTCGAGCAACTTCGGAATTGATGATGTCAATTGTGTGCGACATGTGATTGCCTCGAGAGCAGACTGTTGGCAGAGACTGCTCAACTTGGATGACCTCTTCTTCGTCATTATACACAATCAAACTTGACATCACTCTAGCTTCACCTTGAACAAGTGCAGACTCATGGCAAAAAATTTGCAATATCCATTGGTCAGCATTCTTCCTGTAAGTGATCTTCCAATCACCTTCTTTGACCTCTGAAGGCACTGGTCCCACATAAGTACGTACATCGACCTGTATTCCAAAGCGATGTGTATTATGCATTCGTACACTATCAACCATTAATTCTTTATAGTCTCTTGGCAAGTAAAAAGGTTCATCAAAAGAGACTTTTAGTTCTCTCTGAGTCGGGCAAAGCGAGCGGAAGCGATAAGCCTTACTTATCAAGTGATGTAACAGGGTTTTGTACTCTACCATCTCCGACATTTCAGAGTTCTCAATTTCATAAAGCTGAGAAACCAACATTTGTGGGAATCGGATAAATGGCATTAGTTTCTGAACATTCTCACCAAAAGAATTCGGCTTCAAGCTTTCTTGATGCAGCAGCCAGTTCTTGAGCGCCTGATAGAGGCTGTATTCATTGGTAACGACAAGACTAGAACTCTGTAACAGATCCGTGACAAAGTCAATGTCCATTGTAAGCCACTCTGTAGACTTTATGATGTTATCCGCATTCCAGGCTATGGTTTTAGCACACTGTTCAATTAGTTCCTCCAGATGAAGAGCTTTAGCCCATGAATACCAATTGAGGGCATTTTGTACTTTAGGAGACTTTGTATTCTCCACCATGTACTTCGTACAGAGATGCTTCAGGGAGGCGACATTGTACTTATCTGCAAGACAAAGAACACCAACAGCAGATTCAGGGTTAATTTTAATTTCAGCAGTGTACAAATAACGGAGGAATCTATTGAACACTGCTTGGCACTCAGTTGATTCATTCAAGTCAATGCTAGCAGTATTTTTTTCTTTCCATCTACTCTCATAAAGCATGGTGCGAAATACATCGCTTGATTTGGCTAAGACAAACTTATGTCCGTAGTATACTTTACTGCCAACATTCAGTTTTATGTCGCTGAGCGACTCCTGGTTATAGAATCGGGACACATTGGATATAAACGTACCTTCATCCTTTAGAATAAATTCTTGGCTACCAGGAGCCACGGGCCCTTCCATTATCTGAAATTAAAATGAAAAGAAAAGAAAAGAAAGTTAATATCATATTTGGAAACTTGTCATTTCAAAATCTGCATACACTATGATTCCCTGCATAGATCAACACTTGATTCATGATACTGAAAATGCTTGGTGGTAGGGAAGATATTTAGTCGAGTTCCCACACACCAATGACCAATATTTGCATTTGAATATCCAGGATATACTAACACAGAAGAAAATGGAAAATTTGTCATTTCAAAATCTGCATACACTATGATTCCTTGCATAATAATCATAAAATTAACTTGAGGGGAGTTACCGTAGATTGCTGTATATACATACCATGCCCGTGGTGTAATGGTTATCATCGTAGGAAATGGACACAGCAACACGAGTTCAAATCCTGAACGATACTGATTGCATTTCACATAGCACTAATACCCTTGGGAAAGGTATGAATCCAATTATTCTCCCTCAAGCTATGGGTAAATAGTAGGGCAGACTAGGTTCTTCAGCCTTGGTGAGGTAACTAGTCTTGGAGAAGGAAAACACTGAATTCAAACCTGTTAAACTCTGCTTAAAAAATTGACCTTGTGTCATATCCTGCCCGAGTGGAGGGGTTGGGTAAATATGATAAAACTCTAATGCTAAGAAATCTTTAAATACACTTTCTCCTTTTTTTGAATGGAATACTTTTTGGCATAAAAAAAGTGTACTGATTCTTGGAAAAACGGTAGTCAGTGGGTGAAACATCAGAAGAACATGGTGCATGTGGCAAAGTCTCATATCCCAAGTCAGCAAGCTTATGCAGTGTCATCCAGGCAACATGTCATAAAACAAAATTATGATCAAGCTTGAATTCATGCAAAAAAAAAAAATTAAATGCATCACTTTTTCATGTCAAATCTTTGTATAAAATTCAAAATCAAATTCTAAAAGTGTTGCGTTCTGGTTAGTGAACACTTGTCATATTAAATAAAGGACAAACCACGATATGCAAGGAAATAGAGATATATTCTCAGAAAAAAGTATATACCTGAGCGGAGGGGGTTAGTAATTATGATATCATGCACTTTTTTCAACCAAAAGAACCTGTATTTTTCTCATTTTTCATCATATCTGGCAACCTTTTATTTCATAAAGTACTTTATGAAACAATAGTCATTTATTTTTTGTTCATTTAAATAAAAAAAAAAATTAAAAACGAAAATATGCATACACGTGTTCTTTCTATTGTCAAGTTCAAAAGTTCTTTTTTGGTCTCCTATTAATATCTGAGATGAGTATAATAAAAAAAAAGTTTGATTTTACTATAATATAAAATGCAATATGTATCCATATACCATCAACTGGAGTGTACAAGTCAACTTTTTAAGCCAGAAAAAAAAACTCTACAAAACGAAGAGACAACTTATTCAGCAGGCTTAAAATCCAAACCATTACCACAAAGAAGTCAACCAGTGGAACAGCACTCCTACCAATTGATATATACCACTGATCATAACTCCAGCAGACTGCCACAAACATTTCCAACTTAAACTCACGTTTGGTAAAAATATTTAACAAACTGATGCAGAGATTCATATAAAAAAATAAAACTGTCACACAAACTTAGTATCATATTAACACTGTTTCCCACATCAGATGTCCAGACTTTAATCGCAAATGTCACAGCACCTAAGCGGCCTGTCAGACAACTATGGTATGTTGTTTATCTGCACAATTTTGAATACAAGGTCTAATGTGTAAAATTTGGATGTTTCATATCATCTGCTCACAGCCTATTAAAATTTTTGCTAAAAATCTAGAAGTCATCTTATATGCCAGATCGACTTGTATGCTGCAATTTTTGGTGTGTGTGTGTTTTTGTAAAACTTTTCATAAAGTGCACAGATACTATGCTCTGATCCTAGTATTTATCCACCTTCGCACAAAGCAAATTTGACACAAGATTGGTTAACATAGGTTTCAATGGGTATCAGGATTTTGTGGCCTAAGATTAAGACCTTAGTTATCTCCCCTTTATTTGGAAGCTAGCAATGAAATAAAATATATATATATATATATATATATAGAAAAGAAAACATCAGAGAAGGCGGTGATTTCATAAAAAAATAACAATTAGCAGAACTTAAATTCAGCCAGTTGTCATAAATAAATCTTATTGGTAATTACTTGACAGCATTTAATAAACTCAAGAATCAAATTAAAAAGATTATTTATCCTGAAGAAAGAATTACGTTCCATAATCCACTTTTCTATAATGTGATTAATAGACTAATATGAATATACAAGTTTATAGCAATATGAATAAGACCTAGTATGAAATTCAATACTACAACACGGAAGCAAAATATGAAAGAGGAAGGATTTGATTCAAGACTTTGCAACAGGGTGCAGAAGCAAAATTTGGAGTACTTTTTAAAACTTTTTTATTTTAGTCTGATATGTCCAATTTTTGAAAAAAAATGTGATAAATCTTAAGTTTCATGATTAGCTTTATTATTCAATCACTTTTTTTATTAAAATTCAACCCAATATGAGAGAGCAAAAAAGAAACGACAAAGAATCTATGATTTGCTTAACGCCAAAACCAAGTCAAAGTTTCTTTGTCTACCGTATACAAAGCAAAGAAAAAATTTTTACAGAAAATACAGTGATTAAGAAGGACCTCACAATTTCAATAAGAAAGCATGCCAATGAATTGAAAGTCCATAAGAAAACTGTGAGGACAGCAATTAAATTAGATTTAATCCGAGACCTTAACCCCCTTGATTACTCTATATGGGGTATTTTAGAAAGCAAAATAAATAAAACATGCCATCCAAATATTGGTTCACTTAAGACTGCTACTGAGGAGGAATGGAATAAAATGTCTAAAGAATTTATTTTGAAGGCATGCAAATCGTTTTGAAGGCATGTTAATATAATAATTGAAAAAAATAGTGACGATATTGAGTAAATTTACTCTTTTTCTCCCTAATTTTGTTGTCAACTTTTTAAAATTAGAATAGAGCCTTTTATTATTATACTAGAATATTCCTTATTTCGCTTCTGCACCCTCTGTGCATATATATATATATATATATATATATATATATATATAGAGAGAGAGAGAGAGAGAGAGAGCGCATGTTTCATCTGAAGATTGTATTTTTCAAATACATGAAATTTTTAGTAACGAAGCTAATATGTGGTGGTGAGATAATTTATTTTAGGTTGAAGCCTGCTCTACAGGGAAGTATTTGAACACTTTCTTGATTTAAGAAGAACGTTTTTATAACAATTTGTTCATTTTATATATATATATATATATATATATATATATATATATATATATGAAAAAAGTCATAAGACAAATAGCAAATTTTCTTTTTAGATATATTTTTTGTTTTTAATTCTTCTCAACTAGTTTTGACTTCAAGTCTTCATTAGGAGAAAAAAAATTTATGAAGAGAAATTTCGTTTAGAAAGTTTTAAATAATTTTTGAAAGAATAGATATGCTATAAAAGATGCAATTAAAAATGAAACGCCAACAGCATTTCCATTTGTTAAATGAAATTTATTTTTCAATATCCAAGTGTTTTGAACTAATCCTTTTATCTCTGCTATCACGCATACCTGGCAGTGAGTTCAAAATTTGGAAAATACCTATTAAACATGGGCAGAGCGTTTTTCAAATTAGCAGTTTTAGTCAAATATTTAACTTAGGCATTTGTTTTTCTAGGTGTTTACTTGTCAATGCATATCTGTCCATCCTATTTCAAAATAGCATTGCCGTTCTTTTCCTTATTACATGTAGATTTTGGGCAAAGGTATAGGTTTGCTACCCCATGATGAAAATGTCTTTATTTCAATTTCTTTTGATTACTATCAATGAAACACCAAAGAATTTGATTAAAAAAGATTGGGTGGGGGGTATTTTGGGTAGAATGTATAGGAAGTTGGTCATTTAAATGTCCTCTAAAAATCAGAAGTCTATTACATCTTTGTGTGAAGGTATAGGGTTGCCACCATATGGTGAAATTGTCTTCTTTTTTAATTTTTCCTGTGGTCTTCTTTGTTTTCCTTTATATATATATATATATACGTGGTGCATTCAATAAGTTTTGTTCAGGCATTTAAAATTGTCGTAGACTATTGAAAATTCATATATATATATACACACACACACACACGTGGTGAATTCAATAAGCTTCCAAACTTTTTTGTACAGGCATTTAAAATTGTTGTAGACTCTTGAGAATTCAGTATGTTATTGCTATACATTTTATGAGATGACTTACCAATTTTTGATTTCAGGTTTAAATGAACAGCTATAGTAGGAATTGGAATACACCCTACTAAACACTGATTGTCTCAGCTGGTGAATTTCAAAAATGCAATCTGGACATGAGGACACTTTAGAAGAATGATATGCAATAAAATTCTGTTTTAAACTTGGAAAAAACGCCACAGAAACGTATGAAATGACAACAGGACCATTGCCAGCACCCTCAACATGCCAATCTGGATTGCCACAAATAACAGGGACATGCCCAGGGTGATGAAAACAAAGTTTTCGGCTACAGTTATGGTCTTTGGTGTGCTTTCAAGTGAGGGCCACATCATGCCACCTCACATCTTTGAAGTCGGCTTGAAAATCAACCCCAAAGTGTACCTGGATGTGCTGAAGAGTGTGGTGATCTCCTGGTGCAATCAGGTGGCCGGTGGCAGACCCTGGGTGTGGCAGCAGAACTCGGCGCCAGCCCAAAAGTCAAAGGAGACCCAGGCTTGGCTTCAGAAGGAGTGCTACAACTTTGTACCCTTCTCTCACTGCCCCCCCTCCTCCTCCCCCGACCTGAACCCGCTGGACTACTTCATTTGGTCATATGTCGAGAACATCACCAACATGACTTCCCACAACACCAAAGCCAGCCTGATCACCGCCATCCTCCGAGTATTCACCGAGCTCCCACTGGTGCTTGTGGAAAAGGCATGCTCCCAGTTCTGGATCCGTATCGAGGCGGTGATTGAGGCTGAAGGCGGCTACATTGAATAGATGTCAGCTCTACTACATAATCAAGTTACCTGAATTGATTTTTTCAATAAAAGTTTCAAAATAAAGCTGTAGTGTTGTTTTCTTTAGGACGACAATTTTACCGTTCCACCCTGTATGTGTATGTTGATATCACTTTAATGCTATAAAATCATTTCATGTGACTAGCTTAAAGGCTGCCCTGTTAGCTGAAGCGGTAGAATATGCCAACTGCACCTCTGCAGAAGGGTAAGACCCCACCCCCATCAATGAATGTCCTAGATAGGATACTCAACCATTTGATGGTGAATTGATTGGTTGGTTTTTATGGCATATTAACCTTTCTCGGTTATTTAATGCCAAATCCATGCAAATAGTCAGCTCTGTTTCAAACAATTCAGTTTAGCATAAGTACACAGTTTGACAAAACAGCTCTAATTCAGTTTAGTATAAATACAGATTTTGTTTACACACAGTTAAATGTCAAAACAGTTCTATATTAAACAATTCAATTTAGTGTAAGTACAGTTTCAATGTCAAAAACAGTTCCATTTCAAACAATTCAGTTTAGTATAAGCTCACTGTTTAAATGTAATACAGTTTAATAGTCAAAAACATTTTTATTTAAGCTATTCAGTTTCGTCAAACAGTTCTAATTCAAACAATTCAGTTTAGTATAAGTATGTAGTTAGTTCTATTTAACCCATAGATAGGACTCAATCAGGTGCTACCATTCCGGGCCAGAGTGGACCTGGGAGCAATGGCAATGAAGGAGTACTCCACATTCCCCAAAGCTCCAGCGTCACTGGAACCTCACCATCAGGTGTAGTGTCATATCCAGGATACTCATTGAGGGAGTGGTCTTACCCCTCTGCAGAAGTGCAGTCAGTGTATTCTACAGCCCCAGCCAACTGGGCAAGTAGATTGGGTTCTTTAACCTTGGTATAGCAACCAGTCTTGAAGAAGGAAACTCTGAATTGAAACCAGTTCTAGTCCACTTACAAAAACGTTGCATCCTGTTTGTAGTTCTGATTAAGAAATGCTTGGAGGTAATAGTTAATAAAGAAAAAAAAAATACCTCTAAATGTTCAGACGAAGAGAAACTATATTAAAAGATGGTGTGGGATTAAATACTAATTTAGTAAAATATACTTAGAACTTATTCTAAAGATGCACTCATTAATGGTGTAACAGTTATTGTCATTATAAATGGACATGGAGACACAAGTTCAAGTCATGGATGCTTACATTTTCACATAGATGCCCTACAACCTCATTTTCATAGTCCCTAGATTTTTAACACTTTTTTGCAGACAGTTAGTTTTTTAATAACTCATTATCATCTTTTGCATTGAGTTCGTTTTTCATAACTCACTATTTTTTAACATAGTTTTCCTAAGTCAAAATATTGAGTGTTGGTCTATCATTTAGTATCATCCTCTTTTTTGGCTAATGTTGTCTTCAATCGAACATTTGCCAAAAAAAGCTTAAAGGATTGTCTTCTCTAAATGAAACATTAACATTACTACCTCTGTCCCATAATAGGTGTTGCATCAAGTATATGAAATTTATGTGTAACTGTCATAAGTAGGATAACTTTTTTGAATAGTATTTCTTGGATATGACCAGGCTTTGTTAATAGAAAATATTTAGACTCAGGAAACTATATTAAAAGAGAGTGCTAACCTTGTAAAATATAAGCAAAGCTTAGAGACATGGACTACAAAAGAAATTGTGAAAAAAAAAAAAAATTGAATTATAAAGATTATATTATGATTCAAATTAAAATTATTGAGATGAAAATGAATCCATGTTTTCATAAAAATGTTTTTTAGGTCATTGTCTAAAACTGTTGAAGGTTTCCATTACAGTCAACATTCATTTCAGGCAAAATATTTGGCAAAGTAGTTTGTGACATGACTCAACACAGAAGAAGAAAGAGATGAGTTGCTATCTTCAGTCAGCTGGAGTTCTGTCATACAAAATGATATATGACCTTAATCATGCCAAATGACTATATTGATTATCATTCACAAAACAACAGCCTTTGAGATTGACACGTAAATAAAGTTTATGCTTAATCAATATAAAACTATTTTTATTGTTTAAAATGAATTCTCATTAACATTCCCAATTTTATACACTGACTTCCTTGTTTTGATTGTTACAATCATAATGTTTAGGCTGTCTGTTATAGACAATGACCTTCTGGGTAGGAATTTCAAAGTTAACCCTCGATACGGTCTGAAGAGGTAGACTATTTGTTCCTTTTTACTGCCAATTCTAAAAGAGTATCTTAAAGACGATTTCACCAAGATAAAATATATATTTATCCAACTAGGCTACTATAGATTGGATATGATACAAGGTCAACTTTTAAGCAGAGTAAAGCTGGTTTACATTCAGAATTTTTCTTTTCCTTGCCTGATTGACTAACCAAGGCCAAATAACATAGTCTGCCCTGCTATATAGCAGTAGGTGAGGAAGAAGTGATAGATTCATGCCTTTCTTAAGGGCATTAGTGCAAAGTGGAATTCAAACAATCTTGTTCAGGATTTGATCTTGGGTTGCTGGGTCCATTTCCAACAATAGTAACCATTTTGCCGCCAGTGCCTTTTACATCCAGCGTAACATTATCTCAATAGAATATGATACCTTTTAACTTAACTAATACTTTTCATCGATTACTCCCTTCATTTGATCTAATTGTTTGAATCTATCGGTAAGTTCTCCAGAAGCAGCTCGAATCAGAAGACTCCCTTCATTTGATCTAATTGTTTGAATCTATCGGTAAGTTCTCCAGAAGCAGCTCGAATCAGAAGACTCTCTTCTAGTCTCACCATCACATACAGAGAATCTTCTCTAACACTGATTGCTTAACCAAGGATAAAGAACTCAGTCTGCTGTATTCTTTACCCATAGCTTGGAGGAGATGGTTTCATGCCTTTCCCATGGGTAGTAGAGGGAAGTGAAATGCAAACAGCTTTGTGTGTGATTTGAATTTGGGTAGTTAATTTCATTTCTTACAACAATAACTGGACATGCTAAGAGCATGTCCAGACAAAGAAGTGACCAATAGAAAATATCCTTCAAGAGAGGACAGTGGCGTGAGAACAAACTATTCAACCACCTTGAATCTATGGTACTTATTTAGATCTCTTGAACATAGTTTAGTATTATCACCAGGACCCACCCTGTCAGCTGAGGTTGTAGATGACATCGACTGCACCTCTGCTGAGGGTGTAAAACCCTGATGAGGCCACCTGTTGGCTATGGGTACCAATTTATAATGCTTCAGGATGGGATCTTTGTGGCTGAGTAGCCTGTGACCCAACGACTACAGTGGTCAAATGACTTGTGACATTCCATTTTGGTACTTACTGGACAAGACAAGAGGTCAGAGAGGTTCAATCTGGTAATGTTAAGCCCTATATGAATGTCCCAATTGTATTCTTTAAATTGTTCTTGTGGCAAACAAGGATTGAATCTGATTTTATCTTAAAAGTGTTAGAAAGTGGTGGTTGACAGTCATTTGCACCAAGATAACAATACTTGAAACCATTTAACTGTGTGAAAGCATCATCATCATTATCATTTCATGCCATCAGCATGGATCTCCCTGATCCTCTCTCGCCACTCATCTCTATTGTCCATTGCTTCCAGTAGGTCTTCAAGGCTACATCCTGTATCGACACAGCTGGACATCCTGCCTTTGCTCGTCCATGTGAGGGGGTCCACCAGAGTACATCACTTATGAGTTCATCTTTACTTCTCCAGCAGTGTCCCGCATGTCTGGTTCTTCTAACTTGGATAGTTTTCATGCTGGGTGGTAAGTGGCCGTACAGCTGTTGCTTTATGGGGTGCCGCCTCCAGGACTTGTTCAATATTGCTTGCAGCATTATTGTGTAGTTGCCGTCAAGCTTTTTCTCCATGCATTTAGTTAGTGTCCATGTAGTGCATCCATACAGCAATATTGACACGACCGCTGCTTAAAAAAAAAAAAAAAACTGCATTTCATTTTATCAGTCAGGTCTGACTTCCATATGACCGATAGCCTATTGATAGCTGTCCATGCCTTTGCTAGTCGTGTGTTGATGTCTGTCTTGGTTGATGAGACACTGCTTCCTTGGTAGGTGAGCTTGTCTACTAGTTTCAGAGAGCTACTGTTTTGTGAAGTGTGCAAACAAATGAATTCTAACTCATTTAAAAAGTTTCTTACAAACTATATGCTTAAAATTATATATATGTATAAACAGGATTTGGCATTATATGATTCATAAGAGTTATATACCATTAAACCAAATATCCAAACTAACTATAACCAGGACAACTCTTTTTGTAGAGGGAAGACTTACTCATTTGCAGGAAATACAGTCGACATATTCCAAGGTCCACCATCAAGATGACAGATATAATAAAGCACTAGAAATTCCCGCCCTGTCAATTAGGCTTAGAGTATGCTGCAAAGTGGAAAGACACAGCCAAAAAAAGGGGGTGTTCTGTCACCAAACTGTATCTGAATGTGAGGCTTCAGTTTTGGAGCCCTGGGAAGTGTGAAAAATTACCTTGGGATTGTAATCGGCTATCTCATGAAAGAAAAAGATAAAACTTGGAAAGAATTTAGAATTAGAAATTACTTAATAGAATTTTATCTGCATGTAGATATTGCATGCATAGTATGTATGTTCAGTGGAAAGATTCTTTCTTTCTTTAAGGTTGATGTGAGAAGTTTGTAAAAAATGGAGATGCCTTAGGAGGCATAACAAATAAAAAAAAATGATATAATTTCTACTCGGTTGTATGGTTTCAACTAATGATAATAATCCTTAGCTAATGATTGAACAGTTCTATTTGACCCATAGATGAGATCCTGACAGGTACAACCATCCTGGGTCAGAGTGGACCTGGGAATAATGACAATGAAATGGAACACCACACTTCCCACAGATCCAGAACTAGCACCTTATCAACGGATGCAGTTTAGTATCATACACAGTACACTTCTTTCGGAAGGGTCTTACCACTCAGCTGAAGACATAGATTTCTTTGAAAATTAATAGTATTTAACAGGGATGCATGATACTATATAACTGTATGCAAACAAAAGATTATAAAAGTTTAATTATGAAAAAAATGTGACAGAACATTGAAAATAATTATATATAGAGTTTCATAAAACCAATAGAAATTACTGAAATTTCAACCTTAAATGGTCAATGAAGTTGTTGATATGCCAGCCAAACAGGTTTAAAGTGTTTATAAATGTTCGATAACAGACAAAAATCACCTTAGTGTTGTTTATGAAAAAAGGGCAGAAGTATTGAATTTGCCTTGAAATTTTAAAGCATAACCTGTTCCAGTATACTACCTTTGTCAAGTAATAGTTGTTACATAAATATGTATATCTCACACACTAAATGTGCTATAATTATTTGTGTATAACACACTCATGAATACCCACCCTCTGACTTTGGTTTAGTTTGGTTTTATGCCATATCAATCCTTGTAGGTTATTTAATGCCAAATCCTTTTTATAGATATATTAAATATATGATTAATGAACACATTTTGTTGATAACATTTTTAAACAAGCCTGAGCTGATTTTTTCTCCTCACAGTTAAATGGTTTCACTTATTTCTATCTAATATGAATAATTCTATTTACTATTAATCATTTGTTTGCACACAGTTAAATGGTTTCAAGTATTGCTATTTAACACTAACAATTCAATAAAAAAAATCAATCATTTGTTTACATAGAGTAAAATAATCAAACACTTCTATTTCAAACAATTCAGTTGAGCATGTCAACAAAGTTATATGATTCCAAGTATTGCTGTTCATTTTGGTTTTATGGCATATCAACCATTTTTATGCAAATAAACAGTTCTATTTCAAACAATTCAATTTAGTATAAGTATACTTTTTGTTTACACACAGTTAAATGTCAAACCAGTTCTATTTCAAACAATTCTGTTTAGCATAAATACGCAGTTTAGTTCTATTTGGCCCATAGATAGGACCCAACAGATGCTACCATTTTAGGTCCTGAGTAGGCCTGGGAGCAATGGCAATGAAGGGGTACTCTGCATTGCCCAAATCTCCAAGGCTGGAGCCTTGCCATCAGATTGTTTAATGTCGTATCCAGGACACTCATTAGGGTAGGGGTTTTACTCCTCTGCAGAGATGCAATCAGTGTATTCTGCAGTTCCAGCCAACTGGGTCATCTAAATTTGAAATATGAAATTCTGGAAAAAAAATCTGTGTTTTTAGAAATTTGTCGCTGCTAAATTTAACCTAAATTTAGCATAGGTTCAACTTTTTATCTAAGTATTTATACAAAGTCTACACGGTATTAGGAGCAAACATATGGACATGTTCAGATAAAAATACAACAAGTTGGCAGCAAAAATAAGCTCCCAATAGGAGTTCACCAATGGTTCGGTAGACCTAGGTTCAATCTCAGGTTGCGTCATACCAACGACTTTAAAAATGGTACTTAATACCTCCTTGCTTAACGCTCAGCAATATATGGTACGTATCAAGGGTAAAGTGGAGCAATTCAGGGAAAGGAGTAGTGCTCTCCCTTACACCTCGGTGTAGTAGCTATTGAAAAGGGAGCCTTCCGGTCGCCAACTTTACTTAGGAGAAACAAAATCATAAACAAAAACATTCCAATCAACATTTCTCTGTAACAACATAAGACACATTAGATTGGACAATAGATATAACTGACTTTTAGTCATCTCAACCTGATTATAGTAAGGCATATGGCCGAAGTTAATTATATAGTTTTTGTATATAATACGCACCTCCAAATTTTGGCTGAAAAATTTGGAAGAATAATCTGTGTCATATTAATAATTATTGTAACGACTATTATAGGTCAGAAGCGGTATTTCAATATTTGTCAACTATTTCCTTGACAGGAAGTAGGGTACACTCAAACTCAGCTTTCGTCTAACAGAACTTTATAATTCACAGAGATAACAACATCTAAAAAGCAGTTGTTAAGTGCTGGCGTGAGGTCAACCAACTTGAATGATGACCTCAGACAATCTTAAAGATCTTTTTACTTTTTTTAAATTTATTTCCAGCAGGAAATTCCAGTTGATTTTCAGTGGCCTGAAATATATATATGAGAGATTAAGAAGAAAAATTCTTTACACATTCCACACTGATTGAAAAAAAGAAAATCTACTGATTCTCATTGCAATACACAGACACACTCAAAAAAGACGAATACATAATTAGTGTCTGAATATATTCACAACAAGAAAGCTAGTGTTTACAAAGTAGATGAAGTCAGATCCCCAAAATATCAAAACTGAATTTTAAGATTTAAAAACAATTTAAGTAAAAATTTGTGCAGTCAGCAACTAGGCATCAAGATGATGAGTCAGACATATCTTTAAAAAAAAACAAACAAAAAAAAACCAGAAAAAATTATGAAGCCAGTGTTGATACTTGTTCAACAGAAGTTTTTGCAGTGACTTTCCTTACGCAAGAGATTATCAAGAACACTATAGTATAAAAATCTCGAGTTATTTTCAAATCTCTTCTCGTAAAAATTTTTGCCATGACTTTTTTTTGCCCTTATTTATCTTTATCTCCCTTCTTAAAAATTTGGGACATAATTTTTCATTTTTTCATATCACCTCCCAAAAAAATTTGGGATGTAATCTTTTATATGGAGTTTCATATCTCTTCCCTTAAATTTTTGGGCATAAATCTTTTGTATAAATTGTGATCAAAAATTTAATTTTAAGATTTAAAATAAAGATATGGGCACACCTGAGTAACTTGTATAATAAAGTAATCGTGCCTACGGACCAAGACTGCTGTTAAAATAAAGAATAGACGAGTCAAAACAAGTTAAAGATAGATAAATAAATAATTCTTGAAACATTTTGATCAACAGTTTTGGGTGAAACAGGAGATTGTGTAAATACAATAGCCCTATCTCTGAGCAACTTTTTCAAGTTTTCTTAACTGAAAATTCATCTCAAGGTTTAGTAAAAGGTGTAATTTTGTATCTTCAGAGCAAGAAGAAAACACGAGGTGCCATTCAGAGAAATATTTACAGGATGTACGCACATTGATATCTCTGAGGTAGTAAAATAGTGAATGAGGCCAAGTGCATAAGCTACTCTTACCTTTGGAGGTGCCCGTAGTGTAATGGTTATCATCGTAGGAAATGGACACAGCAACACGAGTTCAAATCCTGGATGAGAAGGATTGCATTTCACATAGCAATAATACCCTTGGGAAAGGTATGAATCCAATTATTTTCCCTCCAGCTATGGGTAAATAGTAGGGCAGACTAGGTTCTTCAGCCTTGGTGAGGCAACTAGTCTAGGAGAAGGAAAAATCTGAATTCAAACCTGTTAAACTCTGCTTAAAAAATTGACCTTGTGTCATATCCTGCCCGAGCGGAGGGGTTGGTAAATATGATAAGCTACTCTTATATGTGCTGGATAAATCCAAAGTAAAAAACTGGGTAAATAAGTGTAGATCAGCACTGCTCTGTTTCAGAACACAAGGACAAGATTTGAGAATGTGGAGAACGTTAACAGAATTATGACAGCAGAGCTCAAGACCATAGCATATGACCAATAAAAATCTTACTGGAATAAGATTATTGAATGCTGAGGGGACTATTTTGAAAATAATTAATGTTTCATAAATTGTTCATTTCTATCTTGGTAAATACAGCTTCAGTTGTGATAATTTTGGATAAGTTTTGTAATTTTTACCTCAGCTTAAATACTGACTTCTTGTTATTTATTTCAGGTTTGCTTCAGTTTATTTAACAGCCAATCAAATCCTTACGGGTTACTTAATGCTGAAATTTGTAAATGTTTGATTTAATCATAAGTCTTTATATTTTCAACATTCTACTGTAATCATTTTTCCTCCTATTTTTTATTTGACGATAATATCATTTGTTTGCACAGTTATGTGGAATAAAAAAGTAAAGTTGGCGACAGTAGTCGAGGGTGACCAGAAGGCTCCCTTTGCAATAGCTACTACACCAAGATGAAGAGAAGGGCACCACTCCTTTCCCTGGATTGCTCCACTTTACCCTCGATACATACCTTATATTGCCGAGTGTTAAGCCAGGAGGTATCAAGTACCATTTTTTTAAGTCTTTGGTATGACGCGACGTGGGAACCCCAGTCTCCTGGACTACAGGCAAACACTCTATAAATAATTTTCAAATAGAATTATTTGACCCATACGGAGGATCCTCGTAAGATTGGACCAAGGAGTAAGAGCAATGAAGTGATACTTCACACTCTCCAGGGATGCAAGTTTAAAATCTCACGACTGATTCTAGGGTCCAGCACAAGAAACCCTCTTTTTTGGGGGGTAGAGGGGTTACTTTTCAGCAGAGGATGCAGATGGCATATTCTAAGCCCAGCCAGCAGAGTGGTTGGGTTATTTACATACTCTGGTAAAACATAAAACACTCCAAAATATATGAAAAATACATTAAACACCATATACATATATATATATTAGGTAGAAAAAGAAACGGGAACAAAAAGGGAAAAAAACATCAAAAGAGAGAGGTGATACAGTATCACCAGATTTAGTTTAGTTTTGGTTTCTTTGTTTAATGGCATATCAACCTTTGTAGGTTATTTAATGCCAAAGCTATTCTCCTAGAAGAACAGTAGTGGTACTATTTAGCCCATAGCTGGGAGGATAAGGGGGTTCATACTTTTCCCAAGGGTATTTCCCCAAAAGTGAATGTAATAGCACGACTAGAGTACGAATTCGCGTACTACGATTCCGCAGTCCATCACTTTAACCATCACACCACGAGGACACCCCATTTAGTTTAGTGTTATATACACTATTCAGTAAGTGTTTATATATATATATGCTCCCCCAACACCATGGGGTTGAGCTCTCTAGTAAAGGAAGTAATGGTTGCCACTAGCGTAAAGCAAGGCTCTTCAAATGAATTGAGCTCTCAGTAGCCATTAAGCGGATATATGTAAACAAAAAAAATGTGATAAGAAAGCATTTAAAATTCTTTGCTTACGCTAGTTTCCTAACAGTTGTGCAGTAGAATCTTCGGTTGGCTATGAGTCAGTTGTGTTTTGATCCCAGCTTTGAGAATCTCGTGTGTCTAGCCACACTGGAGGGTTATGATACAACGAAACAGACTGTCTGTGGATGACTATATATATAGTTTTGTTATTGGAATAGAGAATGCTGAAGCACCGTTCGACCACTGTGCAATATGCATAAAGTTGGATTTGGTCAAGAGCAAAAAGTCTTCAGCATGAATGTAATGCACGTGGAACCACCATTCCCATGTGATTACATGACATCAAGAAATGGTTACTGTAAGTGTGCAATGACATCAACGACCAAGAGTAAACACATTTTTAAAAATCAAACTGCGCTAAAGATGAAGATGGATGTGCAATGTAATCTCTGCTTTTAGTTGATCTGGCATATATGTATATATATATATATATATATATATATATAATTCTTTTAAATACTATGTCTGGTGGGAAAAGCCGCTTGGTAGTGCCAGTAGTGGTAGTACTGCCTTGAGCTACTGAAATTGCGTTATCACCCCTGGCTGATGAGGGCAAGCTATTGAACATGCTTTCACATGTTGTATGATGAAAAAAAAAATATATATATAACTGTTTTTGACTTTGAAATTGTACTTATACTAAATTGAATTGTTATATATATAACAGTTTTGATATTTAACTGTGTGTAAACATAATTAGCTGAATTAGAATTGTCTGAATAAACTGAATAGTTTGAAATAGAAATGTTTTTTAACAATCAAACTGTGTACTCATACTAAACTGAATTGTTTGAAATAGAACTAACTATTTGCATAAAAATGGATTTGGCGTTTAATAACCTACAAAGGTTGATATGCCATAAAAACCAAACCAACCAAACATACACTTTGGTGTAGAAACTAACAAAAAGGGAGTCTTCAAGTTGCCTTCAACTATGGTCACCAACTTTTCTTACACTATTTGTTAAAAAGTAAAAAAAGGTTCTTTTTTTTAGGAGTTTTATTTTTTTTCATGTTGTCTTAACTTAAATTTGGTTAAATATCTATATTCTCAGTCTGATCGACCGAGGTAAAAGAGAATTAGCATAAGATTATGAAATAAGTGTGTATGCAATGTTTGATAAAAATTCAATCATTGAAATTCTATCGTTCAGATACAAAAGGCAGAAACTTCTGACGGTCATACAGATATAGCTATACCTCTGTTCAAATGACAAAAAAAAAAAAAGACGTCATTTTTTGATTGATGGCAACTAAGTTCTATGTGCAAGTCAGAGCATCATTTCCTTCAAGCAACCAGTACCCAGAAGCTATTTAAGAGGCTTTTTCAATATTTTTTTCCATCTCAAAATGATGAAATTGATTATTATTGATGAAGAGCTTTCCAAATTTTTCAGTGAAAGTGGTCGATTAAGTTTAGATTTGTCTGAAAATAAAAAATTTCTTATGAGGTCATAACTGATGACTTATGGAATAAACTTCAGTCATCTGGGAATTAATTTTTGTTTGCGAATATCATTAGTGTATACATTAGTTGCTGAGACAATTTTTAAGATTATTTCAGTACTTTAAATGGATTTAAAAATCTCTAAAACATTATCAAAACTAGTTTTCTTTATGTTGACATTCAAATTTTTAATAAAATGTTTTAAAATTTCTTTTCTTTCTGATGAGTGACCATTCGATTTGTGAAGTACTCAACAAATTTGATAATACATCAGTTTGGTTGAGAGGAAAGGTATATAGATGAGTTAAAATTATGGCTGTATTTAGAAAATGGCGACAGAATAACTCCTACCACTGTTAATGGATTTATCATCATTTCATATCTCCTAATCTACTTGGTCATCAGGGTTCCAGGCCAAGTAATTCTCTATCAAGGCAACAGGAAGGTTATTTGGCAGTGCCCAACTCCTTTCCAAGTAACACATCAAAGATTGTACTGGGTTTCACAGTACCAAGGAAAAATACCTGAATTACACCACTGGTTTTGAATTCGGAATTTTTCTTTCTCCTAGACTGGTTGCCTACCTAGGCTAAAGAGCCTATTCTGCTCTATTAACCCAAGTTAATTTTTCTTTATTTAGACGATCACAGTTCCAATAAAATTTTAGAATTTCTTTTGATTTCAAAGAGTGGCCATTTTGATTGTGAAGTAGTTGATGCAATGGTGGAACCTTAGCTATAGAGACAGACAGATACATCTGATGAACTACAATAAGATTTGACCCAGGAATACCTGATCTCATTGTACCATAGCCAGATACGGATATGTGAAATGTACATAGAATGTTCATAACATATATACATAGAACATAGGAATCCCAAAACATGAAAAACACTTACGACTTCTTAGTTCAGGTACAAAACCTTTTATTACCTTTGAGTTAAAGGTTTCGACATAAGGAAGAGAGATGCACAATCTTTCTATGATGGCTTTTCTATCTGCACCCCCCAACATGTGTGGTACCTGCTACAAGGCCACTGGCCTGGCTTCGGCGAGCAAGCGAAAGCCAACCGTCTTCTCCCGAAGCAGAACTCAACTCAACTCACTGACTTTTTCAAAATCCCCAAAATCCTCTGCGCGCTTCCGGTGCATGATGTCACCCACACTCTGTAGCCCCGTTTCCCATCTGGGCTATTGTGACATCTCTGAGTGACACGCGTGCATGAACACCTGCATTAATGTTGCACCTAAGTAACCCATGCACAGAGCCGAAAGGTTCTCAGCCTAACTAAACCCAAAGGCATGAAACCAAAATCCCTCGGCCATTATATTACATCATTATGAAATGGGTGGACTCAGAATATCAATTGCCTAATGTAGTTAATCTGGGAAAATGAATATATCAAGACAAAGTCAACCACTCAAAATAATTGTCAGTAATCTAAATGAATAAATGGGAATTTCTGTGCATGTTTCGACAC